>VXBB01024494.1:15147-100486 GCA_013399915.1 Illadopsis cleaveri | reverse complement strand
CGGAGACGCTGCTGCTGCGAGGGCATTGCCCTCGAGGTAATGCTCCCCCCGGCACCCACAGGAAATAACACGCGTGTCTGTAATGGCAAACAAACGTAGTGCCGTGGGAAAACTGGAGCAGGGTCCTGGCGAGGGATTGTAGGGTCGGCTGTGACACAGCGTGAGGATGGGAAAGCAAAATATAGTCTGTGTGAAGAGCAAGAGAAGGCGATGGGGAGAAGGGAAAGGGCCAGGGAGGGCATGATGGACAGAGAAGACTGACTGTTGTTTGTTGAACTGGGGACAGAGAGGCAAGAGAGACTGATCGGGAGGGATGGAGGTTGCAGCGTTGGGATGACAGCAGGAGGCTACTGCTGTAAGGAGAGCAAAAACAGCTTCAGAGCTGGTGGTGTGGGCTGCAGAGGTCAAGGAAAGGACAGTGTATCTGGTGATGGACCAAATACACTGTCCGGTTTCTTTCCAGTTGCTGAAAGCTTCTGGAGTTACAGATTCCTGCAATACAGCACTAAAAGGATCTGTTTGATATCAGACTGGTGCTAAGTGTCTAACAGGTTGCGTTTTCTTGGTGGATTTGTTTTACTTGCTGTCTACCTCAAGCCGTTAAAGGTGCCACAGGCACAATTTGCCCTTGGGAAAATTCCAATTAGGAAAATTGCTTCATTGTTAAGATGATCAAACACTGAAACAAGGCCCAGGGAGGCTGGGGAGCTTCCCTCTGTGGAGGTATTTGACAGGCTAAATCCCTGAGCTACTTGAGCATCGACCACAGAACAAACTTAATAGTGGAGCTGCCAGTAGTAGAGAATCAAAGTGAGGTACATTTCTGAGCCAAGGGACCTTCTTCACCTGGATGAAGAACTGGGAGCAGGTGGGAAGAAAGAGGCTTCCATGACCTCAGCACTGTAACTTAAGTCATGCAGTAAAACAAGTACTTCTTTAGCCTTTTCTGACACTAGAGGGTCTTATCTGACAACTTCTCTAGAGCAGTGATTGTGCTTGTGTGCTGAGAAACTGAATGAAGTACTCTGCTCAGTCATAAGTGTAGAAAAGTATGAGACTTTGGCTGTCTGAATTCTTTTCTTAGGTTCTGTTTAGAATAGTGGTAAAGGTGCTATTCAGAGGAAACTGAAAATAGCACTGCACAGGCAATAGCGGGTGATAAAGTCTGTGAAAGACAAGTGTGAGAGGAAGGCAGAGTGATGTGATAGAGTTGAGGGAAGGAGGATTGTACTGGTGCTCTGACTAACGTTTGACTTTGACTTTCTCTTTCTCCCCTCACCCCCTCAAACAAGTGAGGAAAGGAAGAGGAAGAAGAGGAAGCTGAGAATGTACATAGAAGGAGGAAAAACTTTAGTCTGGAGTTTTTATCTGAGGTGGTGCTGCTTTCATGCCATCATCTTAAATGCAGGGTGATGGGTAATTCCTAGGTGTAGGTCTTCCTTACAGCATTGAGGGCAGTAAAATGACCAAGAGTTAGTAGCACATGGCTGCATTGCAGAATCTCATTACTAATGATAAGCTTGTGTCCTTTCCCTGTTTGGCCTTGAGCAGTGATGCCGTGCTGCTGAGAGAGCTGACAGGCAGCTGGCCACTGGTTCACTGCCATCCAGCCCTCTCCTGGATTTGGATTTCAGATTCTGCTTTTCTATGTAGTAACTTTGCTCGAAGGTTTGATAAGATAATCTCGAAGAAGTAGTTTAAATGTCAGTGAAGATCAGAAAAGAGGTGTGCCACAGCTCTGATTTGGGGGGGTTCTGTTCTTCAAACTACCCCTGCTTTTGTTTTTGAGGCTAAATGGGAATAATAGAGGTGGTCTGGGTAGAAGTAGAAACAGATTAATTCAGTGGGAAGGCTACAGATATTTTGCTCTCCTCACCTCTTATTTCTGAAGTGCTCTGGTGTGGGAATAGAAAAGCACACATGTAAATATCAACATTGAGTGTGGGTGTGTGTATGTTACTGGTGCTCTCAGTTGCTGTTGTGTTACTGAGGCTTGTTTAGATACAGCAGCCAGCTGTTCTCCGGATCAACAGCAGGACTTTGTTAGGTTGCAGGTGTTTGGGGCACGTATAGTTACTGCTACTTGCTCACCCTTCCGAAGCCTGCCGTGGCTGCTTTCTTGTTCTGCAGGCAGCATCTGTATAGGATTGGGTATTTTTCTCCAGGAGGGCTGGTTTTGAATCCTGATAAACTTTGAGGAGAAGATGCAGTGTGAGGGGAGTGGTTTTAAATGCCTGATTAGTCTGCTGCCCTTGAGGGCATAGAGGTTCCCGAAGTGTTTGCATGCCCCAGCCCAGGCTTGCAGCACTATGCCTATTTTGACTTCTTGCCTTCTGTTACATAGTCTAATGCTGAGAAAACTGAACTATGGTTTCTGACTACCACTATCCTGTAGATCTGTGTTCTTTAGAAGTCATTAGGGTGGGACAATGACTGTAGGTAGAGCTTGTCTGAAAAACAAAAAGAGAAGTGAACCGGTAAACTCTAGTGACTCCTTGTAGAAGTGAGGATGGTGAGTTGGACTGCATCTTGGTTAGCTGGATCTTCACCTGGGTAAAAATCTCTCCATTAATAGGTTGGCTGGAGGTTCTGAGTTACTCCTTTTCTCCATTTTCTGCTCCCAAAAGCTGTTTTTTGGTCTTCTTTTTGTTGCCCACACTCTGAAAATCAAAATATGCTAGACCAGCGTCAGCAGCACACACTGGCAGAGGTGAGGAAAGGGTGGACAAAGTCTGACACTGGGCCATCTTGCTGTAGTTATTATTCAAGGATACTTGGCTGGCTTCTAGGTAATGGGCTGCTTTCCCAGGAATATGGCCAGGTTCTTAAAAACTTAATATTTGTAGGCTATTTAAGTTCATTACTATATTGTTATGGTGTAAGACTTAAATTAGATGATTGTATCATATAATTCAATGTGGATCAAATTGCTATACCAAATGACTAAAGCCTTCATGTATTCATAAAATAATGTGGAGATTTTTTTGTTTGTTTTGTTTAAAGAAACCTCTAGGTTTTTTGAAACTTTCTAAAGCTAATGACGGTGTGTATGCTCTAAAGCCAGATGGCCTAACATAGCAAATCTGATTATACAAATTAAAAAGATACTTGTTACAATATCCCAAACATAATTATATTGGCGGGGGATGGGGATGACACATGGCATTTCAGGTTTAAGGAGCCCAGGACAAAGGCATGTAGTGACAGGACGAGAATGAATGGCTTCAAACTGAAAGAGACTAGTTTCAGATTAGATGATAGGAAGAAATTCTTTACTGTGCGGGTGGTGAGGCACTGGAATGGGCCCAGGGAAGCTGTAGATGGCCCATCCCTGTCAGTGCTCAAGGCTGACCTGGATGGAGCTTTGAGCAGCCTGGTCAAGTGGAAGGTGTCCCTGCCCATGGCAGAGGGGTTGGAACTAGGTGGTCTTTAAAATATCTTCCAACCCAGGCCATTCCATGATTCTGTGATCTCCAAGGGCCAAAGGAAAGGACTGTATTTCACACAACAGAACAATGACTTGGCCCTTGGCATTGTTTAAAAGCTCTGATGTCTGTTCCAGGAAAGTTTAAGTTAGTGAAACAGCTCTTAATTCTGTCGCTGTGACTGCACCGCCACCACTTCCCCACCCCTCAAAACTAGGAGAGACTGTCTGAGAGTTTGGACAGAAGTATTTGAGGAAAAGTGTAGACAGAAACAGCTGGTCATGTAAGGGCAGATATTATGGCTGTACAAGCACATGCAGCTCTTTGTGAGAAGAACTTGTATTCTCAAAGTGAGATGGAAGTGATGGAGCTTTGCAAAACTAAACCTCCTGCACTCTGAGATTTGTTGCTTTATAGCTGAGATAAAGTTCAGTGAAACTGGGCCTGATACACAGAACATAAACAGTCATCTGCCTTCTGTCAGATTTTTAAAGGTATTGTATCATATCCTGTTTCTGTGAGCCTGTATAAATAGGGTTTTAATTTCCCGCATTGACTGATTGCCAGTTACTTGAGAGGACACACAAAGAGGAGCTGTTATTTCTGAAATCACAGGGCCTTCACTAGTTTTTAACTTGGAAACAGTCCTTTTCAAAACTGATTGTTTCCTTCTGCAGTGCTGTAGGGAAATGAAAGCTGTTACCATCTTCCTTCATGAACAGCTTTTGCGTTTCTGTGATAAACTAGTGTATGTGCTGCCACCAAGGCTGCCTGCTTGAGTTTCCTTGTGCAGTACATCAGTTCTATTAGTTTGTGTCTTAACAAAAGTAAGTGTACACAATAGCAAGTATGTCTCTGTTCTGGAAAAAAAAAAAAGTTGTCAGCCAGGTAGGTAAAAGACCTTTTATTTAAGCTCTACAATGTTGTTTTCTTGTGAGCCCAAATTAAAACATCAGGCAGGAACTCATTTCATTAAATAAAACTTCCTAACCTTGCTACTGAAAAAAGACCGAGTTTATTGCTGGCATCCAATGCTTCCCAGTAGAGGAGGGATAGGGTAAGCAGTATCTAGGGATCTCTAGCTTGCCAAATAGAAGATAACCCCTTCAAATGTCACGGTTTCATATGCAGCAAATTTGAACTTAAGAAGCGTGAAATAAAGTTTGGTGGTGGTGGCGGCTGAATACTGTTCTTTGATGCCTCATTTTGTTCTGTGTTGGAAACTGGTATTTTTGAATTTCAACCACACTGGGGTATGATTGCTGCATTCCAGTGGTCCCTTGCCTTGATGTGAACATGGAGGAGCTTAGGAAATATGTGTTGATCTTCACAGGCAGGAGGACAATCTCCAGGAAAGGTTGCAGCAGCATCATGATCTGTGGTTTGTAGTCATAAACATGAAAAGCCCACCGCTTCCACTGCTGAAGGAATGTAGATGAGTTTGCTCTTACTGCCAGGGGTATGGACCCATGCAAAGGGAAACTCCCTGCAGTTTTATTGGGACTTCAGTGAGCCTTAAAAGCAGTGTTCCAGGGATACAGTGTGGCACATCGTTGTGGAGGAGAGCCTGATTAGGTTTCTACCAGTTGTCCTCCCCTTAACCTTTATGGTCTTGTCTTCCCAAAGAAACAAGCACCTGCCTCTGATGCGCCAGAATGAATTGATACAGGTTGCTTAAGTGTGGCCCTGATAACATGAACAGCTCTTTCCCAAAGATTTACATGAAACCTTGTGAGCAGCCCCTGCCCCAAGGTCAAATATGGCTTCTTAACAGTCTTGTAAATAATGCAGTTATTGTATAGAGAAAACAGAGGCTTAATTGAATGAACAATCAAAAATATGATAACTGTGTAGAGGAATTTGTAGTTAAGATATGTGAAAAAGAACATTTCCTTCAGCTGGTCATTTTACTGACTACGTTTTATTGCTATTTCACCATAATTGATTGTTAATAGATTGCTGTCTCAGTGTAGTCTGGTATTGACTGCAATGTTTCTTGCAATTGATTGCATTTCATTGTTAGTTCACTTTCTTGCCATCTTTTTCCTCAATTGTTTTATGCTGGCTTTTAGAATTACTGTATTTTTGTCTTGTGCTGGTCTGTTCATTGAGCTCATCTGCATTCACCCACTCTGTTCTTGCCTTGTCCTGCTTGTGCGCATGCCCTGCCACTCTCCCAGTGCCTTCTCTGATAATTTCAGGACAATTTTTGAAACTTGCATTCTATTATTGATAGATACTGTTTTACCTATGTGCTCTCTGCTGCACTGCAGGACAAGTTCAGGAAAAGGAACTTGCTTTCTCATTGCGCCTTGGAAACAGCTGGGACCTTTATATAAGAACCTTTCTGCATGTGTGAAACTGAATCCTTTGAGCACCAGTTAGAAGTTTGTGACTCTTTTGGTGTCCTTTTTCCACTACCTTTTGCTTCTCTGATTCTTTAGAGAACAAGTGAGCATAAGTTAGTTTTTCATCTAAATTTTGTTGTAATTGGGACATATCTGCTCACCCCTTACCATTGTTCAGGCTCATTTTTCCCTGTCCCTTCTGTGAAACTGCACTGCTTCTCTCCTTCTCCCTCACCTCCCCAGCTGCCCCCTCTCCCCATAGAGCAGTTTCTTTTTTAGATTTAATGAGTTGAGGGCAGAAAGGAAGGGGACATGGGGTGTGTATATGGACACATCTACATGAGACAGTCTCTGAAGTCTTGCTCTTTTTAAGGCTTTCATTTCTGACTAGGATGCTTTGGTAACTCCTCTGACATGTGGAGTTCTGGTGCTGCTCAGTGCATCAGTTTGGGAGCCAAATCACACTGAAAGGCCTGGCATCAGGTAAACCAAAACACTTGTGTGAGCAGCCTGAAGGAGCACACTCTCTTGTAAATCCTTCTCTAAGAGAGAAGAATGGTGAGCACTGAGACTTTTGCAGTGAGTATGTCTCTGGTGCAGGGCAGAAATGTGTGCAACTGTTCTCTTACACCAGAGCATGTGTTTGTGGCAGCATGAGTAGGCTGAGACTTGCTGTTATGTGTGGACAAGCCTAAAGTAGAGGAGAAGTTCAGCTACCAGAAGAGCCCTCCCAGCTGCTCTGGCTCTGCTTAGGATGGATATTTCTCTGGTGCTTTGAAAGGCAGTCCAGCTACCTGTGAACATGGTGCATGTGCTGAAGCAAGTTGAAGAATGGATGTCAAGCTTTACTCTGTTGCCTGCCAAGCACTCAGGAGATGTACGAAAGTCATTGCAACAGAAGGGGTGGATAGCACCTCTTAAAACCAGGTTATTTCATATGTAGCATTAATTTTCCTTTTCCTCTGAGTTCTGCTGACAGTAAACTTTCATATATTATAAGAAACAACTGTTGTATTCTTTGTTTTGCTAATATTCCTACTCCCATTCTGGTCCATAGGTTTCAGCACTGCTCTGGTTGTGACCAACATCTCCTGGATGCTATATTCATCCTTATGTATTATTTCATTGTGAAAACTGATTTTTTTTTTTTTTTTGGCTTAAAGCATGTTCCAGTTGTTCAATTGCAGCTCAACTTTTTTACAACTGAGTTTCGAAGAGTTTATTTCTCATATAACCAGACTGAGTCAAATTTTGCATATGCTCATCTCTTTTAGCAAGTCAGTCTTTCTTAATATCTGAAAGAAGCCCTTGTAAAATGAGTGTAATTGGACTTTATGACAATATAGGGTGTGACTGGGGGACATAAGGAACAGATGACAAGTAGGTGACTTCTCAGCTGCAGCAATGGGGCCACAGTTCTCTAAGAACCTTATAAAGCAAATACATCAGAGGATTGCCTTATTAGCTTTGATGGGTGTCAAAACTTGTGACCACCTTCAAAAAAACCCAAACAAACCAAAGCAAACTTGAAAAGCACTCTAAAACAGAACTGTTCTTGTAAGGCATTCTAGAACATCTCTTTTTTAATTAGAAGTTTGCTGTCACTATATAAGGCATTAGGAGGATAGTAGGTGAGGGGGTATGGTATGTCCCTGGAGTTGCAGAGATCTTATCATTAAGTCTTTAAGGTTTTTCAAGATGACATAGTCAGCTCTTAAGGGAGTGCAGAAAGAACAAAGAGTTTGGGCTGAGTTAGATGGGGAGACTTTTTTCAAATTCACATATTATGTTTGAGGTCATGTATGCACAAAGCGTACAGGAAAACATTTGATATTCATGTTAGGAGCATCCTTGGTAGATGTGGCTTAATGCTGTGTTCTGTGCTGCAGTTCATCTCCAAAGCCCCAAGGATGGGGAAGGGTTGGAGACATAAGAGTAATTTTCTCTTGACTTCTGTCTAGTATCCTCCTGTGATAGTAGTCTCTTTCTTAGCTTTTCCTTGAGGGGATGATAAATCCTGGGCACAGTGTGCCATGTGTATTGCCAGCAACCCAGCAGGTGTTTTTGCTCTCTCCTGTGAAGGAGACTGTCTCTGAACTATTGCAGGTAAAATAATGGCAGAAGACTTACTCCCTTTGGGTGTTTCCTGCTTCTACTGGTTTGCTGCTTCTGCAGGTGCCTGGTAGAAACTCTGAAGTACAGGCTTAGTGTAACTACTAAGCTGTGGTGAGAAAAAGTAGTTCTTGTTACCTTTCAGATCTTCTGGGAGACGCTTACGTGCCTGATAGCTGCAGTCCTCTTCACAAGACTCATTTCCTGATGTGCACAGGCTCCTGGCAATGCAGTAGCCTCTTCATAGATCTTCTTCAGGATGGAAATTGATAACTTTGTTTCTCCTCTGACATGTCCAGAATGTTGTGCTGAAGCTGCTGAAGAGTTGCTGTAAGTCATTTTGATATGCAGAAAGGGTTGGGTGTACAGGAGCATTGAGAAGTATCAGGTGTCTTACTTTGTCTAACTGGAGGGGGAAAACCAGGAAACTCAAAAGGCTTGGTTTGTAGGTTACAGAATGTTCTATTCAATGACTACTTTATGAAATTATCAAATTATTCATCCTGATGTGATCTTTGTGTTGTTCAGACTCAGAGTAGCACCTTGAGAGCTGGGATAGGGTGGCAGAGCAAAGTACCTGTCATGTTTGCAAAGTCCAGAAACATGATGCCTTTATGACTGGCTGTGACTTCCCTACAGACTGATCATTGTGCTGAAGAGGTCTGTACATAGAAATCCACATTTTCTGCCTTTCAGAGAGCATGAGAACATAAGCATCAGTGTTTGATTTTTTGACTCTGCTTCAGTAATGTGAAATTGAGTGGGAAGCATGAAGTGTGAGGGGAACACCAATATCTAGGAGGATAACAGCTTGTCTCCTGTGCCCCAGAATCATCAGAGGTGCTACTGCTGTTGTGGAAGCAGCCAGACCCTGTAAAGCGCTTACACTTCTTCCTAAGTCACCTCTGAAAGGATATTGGTGGAGCTGTGGATGGGTTACAAATAAGATATACAGCTATGTATCACTAGATCAGTGATACACTTAGGTCAGTCTCCATCTTCCTCCATCAGTCCTATTCCTCCCCAATAAAATTGTTCTGCTGTACAAAGCTTGTTATGCAGAATGAATTAAGCTTTTATTTTTTGTCCCTTGGGATGGGAAAATTAGATGTAGTATTTGGTCTAAATTATTTGAAGTATCAATTGGTCTTTGCTTTTCTCAGATGCTGTGATGCTCTCTAATATACTGCCCTTTTCATTACTGTTTTTTAGTGAAGACAAATTCATCAAGTACCAGTTGAAATGCATCACTCTAAGAATGCAAACAAAAAGATCCTGTTCCTTCTAAACTCAGCGACACTGCAGGCAGAGTACACTCTGGAGGGAAAAAAGAGAAGACAGGATGCTATTATGTGCTGTTTAGAGTGACACTGTTATAAATTGCACAGCAAATAAATTAAGATGTGTTTGTAGTGGACTTCCTTCAAAAAGCTCTAAATCCTTAATATATATGACCTCTCTAAATGAAATACAGAGCATCACAGATGGCATGGAGGGCTTTCAGATATAAAGGTAGTCAGAAACATCCTGTTCAAAAAGTATTTCAGAAAATGAAATTCCAACACATTTATTGTTGTGATAGATGTGCTTTGAGCCTAGATCTTGGCAATCGTGTTTATTAGTTGAATTGAATAAAAGTTGACACAGGAAACTTGAAAAACCTGCATTCAGTTGCATGCAGCTTTGCTCCCTATGGGCTTCCAAAGGGCAGCAACTTTATCTTTTAATTAACTATAGTTAGTTAGAGGAGAAACTGGTACTAGAGGAAAACTGTAGAATAATGATTCTGTAACTATTCAGTATGCTCTGTGTTTGTTCATTGCTCTTTGGGGATTAAGATACCTGGTGGTAATGAATGAGGCTATTAAAGGTGTGTAAAATAAAACTGATTTTATTACTAATAAGATGTAATGGTAAAGGAATGTTAGCTTAATAGTTTGAACTCTTAACTTAATGGCCTTGCAATAGTAGAGATGGTTTTAAATTGCAGGAAACAAAGCTGGAGTTGGAAACTGTATTTCTTGATTTCTTACTTGTTTTGATACCTAAATGACATTGGAACCACAGAATGACTGAGGTTGGAAGGAGCCTCTGGAGAGGATCTGGTTCAACCTTCTTGCTCAAGCAGGGCCACTTAGTTATTTGTGTAAGGTGACATCAATGCCAGTGGGTCCTTGAGATGTCAGAGATCAGTATTTCCTGATCTGTTTTCTTACTTGTTGCTTATACTAAGTGAGAGGTGGGACATGCTGTAATGGTTAAATGAAGGTTTTGTCTTGTCCCTTGCTCCTGCCTTCTTTTGCATTCTGCCACCATTCATCCATCTTAATTAGCCATAAACTGAATTTACTGTGGTATTTCTGAGGGTTTTTTTGAGGTGAAAAGGTCTAATAATTCTCTGTCCAGTAGACTTAAAATCACCTTGGGTTGGACTCAAATAGACCTTTACAAGATCACGCCAGCAATTAAACATTGAGTAAGGAAATAGACAAATGAGTACATGGATTAATCTCTTCCCCTACATATTAATTCTAGAGGAAGTGGTTACATTAGTAGACTGTTAATTTTCTGTAAAAGAAGCCTTGTGTTAGTGCAGCTTTGACTTCTGTTTGGTTTTTCCAAAAGAGTGTCACAGACTTTCCAAATGTGAACAGCAGTCTTATCTCAGGACCTTTACTGTGATCTTCCAGGATGTTCTTCCTCTTCCTAGAAGGATGATGGAGAGGGGTTTTGGGGTGGGGGTTTGTTTGTCTCGAGGGGTGTGTATGGTTTAATGTAGGGAAACTCTTTGAAAACCCAGTCAGAATAAATTTTTTTTCAACAGAAAATTAATTCCTTGTCAGGATAGGTGGGAAGTTTGTGCTTTCAGCTGCAGAAAGTAGTTGGGGCCCTCTTTGGGAATAGGACTCAAACTTCTTTACATGGGAGGAGGAGAATATGGGGAGCACGCTGTCCACCTTGTTGCTGTAGTAGTTATGGTTAGTCTGAGCAATAAAGGGAGAGGTGCCATCCAAGAGTCGTTGTTGGTGACAAGGAATCTGCCTGACTGTAACTTGTGGCTCACTCATAGGTTTTCATTTTTAGCTGATACGGTGTTTGTGCTTTCAAATGAAGTTTGAAAGAAAGCTAGAACTAGTCCTAGCTTTTTTCTAGGACTAGAGAATGGAATAATCAAGTGAGAAAAGAAGCAGAGGTGTCTCAAGATTTGTGTTAAAAGTCTTTGTAGCCCTTCATCAAGTCTGTTGGAGTATCTTGTAGCTGATGATGAGAAATGTCCAGATTTGGACCTTGAGAAAGTGTTGCCTTTTTTCTTTTACTATCTTGCATGGAAAGATTTACAGTTACAGACTTAATATCTTGCTCTCTTCATTTTAGTGAGATTGAGCCAGGTGAGTAACATTCCTGTGGTTTTACATACCAATTATTAGGGAATTGGGAAATGGATTGTCTTACTTTTTGCATGGGAAGTAGGAGCTGTTGTCACTTTTGCTATTAGAAGTGTGTGTGTGTGGAGATAATCCATTTGGTAAGATGACCCCTTCCAAATACCTGTTATGAGGAAAGAGTGGTAGTGCTTTCTTCTGTGTGCACTTAATTCACCAAGTCTGTGTGTCTGAATAGTAATATGATGGGTGCCTTGGCAGTATCTGTAATAGCTACAGAAAGCAGCAGAGGATGAATTGCTTTTTATATTGAGTCAAGGTTGAAGCACTGTATTTGTCTGAAAATGTTCTGAGTTCCTGTATAATTGATTACTGGTGGAGAAGGGGTTACAGCTGCACAGAAGAGATCTTCATCGGTGAGACTATTTGTACTAATAAATGCTATATTCTTCAGAGCCTGGCACTTAGTAACAAACTAGGCTGTCAGCTGGTGCTACACATACTGCTGAGGGAGCTTGAAGGCTGTAATATTGGGAGAACAAAGCTAATGTAAACATCATTTATAGTTCATGAGGTTAACTTTCTACTTGCTCAAGCTTTCAATGATTAGTTTCTTTCATGTCTGTGTTTCGTATTGCCTGTTGCATGCAGAGTTCTGAGGTTCAGAGGCTTGGTTCACAGCTTGGCTTTAAGCTTTGCTGTGTTGTGTCTTTCCTCTGTTGTCTTTGAAAATACTCTGTAGTTTTTCTTCAACAGAAAGACTTACAGTGCTCTTTAATCGTGGCTTTGCCATTATGGCTGAGCTGCTTGGCATAATGCTTAAGTAAAGCCTTAAAGAAAATTCACGTTTTTGAGTAATTCATTAATATGCCTGTACTGTATGGGGAAGGAGAGAGAGCCTTTGTACTGACATATCAAGGAGAAACTAAATTTCCAGTTAGTGTGCTGGAAAGAACTTGGATAAAAATTCTGAATTCCTAATATTTTCTTTATCCCCAAATTACATCTGAGATGGTGATCTTTATGTTGATGCTACTTTATGGCCTCTGGAGTTTTTTGGTTGTTTTTAATTTATATCTCTTCTTATTCTTCCCTCTTTCTCCTATTTTTGTCATGCTGGAAATATTTGGAGCAAAACCAAATTGTGGAAAACCTAGATTTATTATATTGTCCAAAGTATCTGTATCCTGCTCAATGGACAGCTGGGATCAGCACAGAAGAAAAGTATTATGTGAAAGACAGCATGGACAGCAGACTATGTCTCTGGGAAACGAGAAGATAATTTCATAGCAAATTTGCAGCAAGCTTGGAACACTGTCAAGTATGGGATGACAGGCAGCCGACATGGAAATATTCAACTTCCACAACCATTGAGATCTAAATGCTTTATGCTTATTTTGCAATCTTATCTTTTATTTAGTTTTATGGTCCAAACTGGAAAATAAAGTATTTGAACAGTTGGGAATGGAGAGTGTCAGCCTACTTTGGTCTTGACTAAATAATTTTCTGTTTAGCTGCCTCTTCCCTCTCATTTGTCTTTTCTTCCACCCAGCTGCCTTCTTATGTTTTTGACCATTTCTGGTCCAAGGAATCTGACAAGAGAAATGTTCTGTGGGTTAGTGTCCTTTCCATTAAAAGTTCTGTTAGAAACAAAGCAGACAAGCTGGCCTGTCTGCTGTGTGTTTGTCTGCTTGCCCAAGCTGCTCATCTAGTGGGCCCCTCTAGGGAGCATGTCCCAGCTCTGGCCAGTGTTGTCTTCCTGTCCTCCATGTTTTGAGTTACTGCCTTTTTTGGCTGTGTTGTTTGCTCCCTTGAATTCCATGAGATGGATACTTCTGAACAACTCCAGTTAAGATGGAGATTTTTAGGAAGTTCCTGCCCCCATGGTGATTAGCCACAGAGATTCTGGGCTCATCTGGAGCCTCACTATATTGTAGTGATGAGCATTTGTGTTACTTTTGGTTTTGAAAAGCCAATAACAATGTTCTTTTGTCTATTTTCCCCCCTCCTGTTTTTAAAACACTCTATACAGCTGAAAGATCTATAATTTTGGAGAGAGGAATTGTAAAGGATTTAACTTCATTATTTTCTGACTTGCCCAATTCAATAATTGGGGACTGTTGTATAAAGGATGTTGCAGGAGGCTTGCATGCACAAGGACTCATTGCATCTAAAGAAATCCTGGTTGCTATAAAGGAGGAGGATGCATCTTAGTGATCTGAACAGAAGCTGTTCCTGCAGGTTGTTAGAACACAAGAGTTTTTAATTTCCAGCCTGGTTTTGGAGCTGGCCTTTCCTTTCTTTTCCACTTAGTACTTTGAATTCTACCTGGGTAATAAGTGTTTTTACTTATGTAGTGATGTTTGAGCAGAAATTTCACATACAGTGGCTTATTTATCTATTTTAAAATCTAAGTGTTTCAGTGAACTTTCTGCCCCCATAATCTACAATCCTAAAGCAAAAAAGATGCTTGAGGTGAAAAAGGGACTGTTGTCTGCAGTACAGCTGTGTGCTACTTCGGTAGCTGCAAGCAACAGATGAATTTTTTTGGGCAAGGTGTTCAGGCATGAAAACTTTTACCAATCTCTAAAAGCAGATGCGATCTGCAGCCCTGATAATGCAGCACTTCCATCTACAGATTTTAACTTGTTTACCCAATTCATTCCTTCTAACTGGAAAAGTAGGGAAAAAAAGTGAGCTACCATCTGCAACTGAAAGGGTAAAAATTGCGTGAAAGGAAAACATTATCATATAAAAAGCACAAGTATTTTTAACTTCGAGGAGATAGTGATGCTGATAGTGTCCCCAATACCTCCAGCTCTGCAGATGTCTTCTCAGAATTTGAACCATTCTGGTAAGAAATGGAAGTGGTGGCTAAAATAACTCCAGCAGTTATGTATAATGAAAAGGTAACGAAGCTGATGACAACAAGTACAAACCGGTAGTTTCAAAAATACTAACGGAGATAAAACTGTCTAAGAAGTCTGCACAATCTGAGGCTAAAGGACAACTGGCTCCTGTATCAGAAACCAACTTAATGGCAGTGGGGTGGAGGGGCCTGGACTCTCCTTTGCAGGGTTCTACCACAGTGTGGTAATGGTAGCAATCTATGAAAAATTCCTTTTCTATTTGCTTTCACTGGTAACTCTTAACTGTTTAATCTGATATGCGTCCACTGGTTTTGTGAAAAGACTGAAAAGTTACCTAACCTCATAAATATTAACCAACCTGTTACCTTGGGAAAATTGAGGCAAGTACCATTTTACTTCAGATGCCTCTTATTTATTATAACTATTGTGATGTACTTCATGTTTTGCAAGGTAGTTACTTTTAAGCAAAGTCATTTGTAAGGTTAATTTAACTCAGACCAGAAATAAGTGAAGAATTCAATACTGAGGGTGATAAACCACAGTAGCAGCTAGCCTAAGAGTGCAGTGGGTTCTTGGTCACTTGGAGTCTTCCAAGTCCAGATTAGATCTTTTTCTGAAGGGTGTTTTCTGGTCAAGCTGGAATGTGTGAGATGGATGCAGCAGTTGGTGTGAGGCTCTAGAAGGTGCTGTGAGGGAGATTGGTGAGTTTATCACATGAGTCCTTTGACCTCAAGCTCACTGTGGTTGCAAAAGGTGAAAAATCGTGAGCTGTGTGGTATGGAGTGTAGATGAGGAAAATTTAGGGGCTCTTTCTCCAATTGTTGAAGTTCTCGAGTCTTTGCCTCTTTTGAGTAACACATTTGACTCCTGGCTTATCATTTGGATAATGGTAATTCATTTTATATACTATATAGCATACATACTCACTAGAAGATGGTGGATAATTAAGATTATTCTTATGTCTCACTGTGAGCTGTGTTGCATTTGTCTCTGCTTCACAGCAACACTTAGCCTGTCAAATATTTTTCCTGTTTAATTTTACCTCTGAGAGTAAGGCTGTTTGGCTTGCAGTGCTGATGGTATGAGTGCATCATAAGGCATAAGGAGACAAGGGGAATGAGGCGTGGGGGAGAAAATCACCACCTTTCCCTGGGCCCAGAGAGACCACTACTGTCAACAGTGGTGCTGGTTTATGCTGCTTTAGATGCTAATAGTTATGCTGTAAGATGACACAGTGCTTCAAAAGTACATTTTAAGGGTGAACTGAGATGAAAACATAAGTCTTTTGCAGAGCAGGTTCACTCAGAGAGAAAACCTTTCCTCTAAAAATGTGTGAAGCCAAGTCTCTGCTATTTAAATTCCCATGTTTTTTCTCTACCATCTTCTCTGTGAATGTATTCTGCTCCTACAAGTGCAGCTTGATTTAAGGTTAGTGTCAGATGGGAAAACATGTAGCTATGAAACTACTAACATGGAATGAGTTTAATTCCTTTAAGTGACCTATCCATTTTCAGCTTTATCACTGCATGGTCACTACTTCCCTCAGTGCTTTTAAAATTGGAGCTGAGTAGAGGGGAAGCTTTGTGCACGACTTCACCTTCCTCAAAATGAATAATTTGGAGATTTGACTGGAGGAGTGGCTCTTTTGTGTTTCCATTTGTCCAGGCTGGACAGTTTCCTTGAAGCTCTCTGGATGTTTTTCTTTGCTTGCCTTACCAAGCTGCTTTTTCTTTGGGCTTTATCCTGTCTCTTGCTTTCTGAAAACCAGTGTGCTTACTGCTTGAACAGCAATCTTCCTCTGTGGCTCACTTTCCTTTTCATTTTGAAGGTGTCCCCAAGGAAAAGTGGCAAAAAATGGAAGTCCTGTCAGCTTTAACATCAGCACAATTGCAATCACTTCTGTAGCTTAAACCACAATCCTCTTTAGCTGCATAGACCTTGGGGAGGGTAAGGGAAGGAAAGAAGGAGTGAGGTGGAGGCAGGCTGCTTTCTGTGGAGTGTTATGGCTGTCTTTCAAACTGGCTGTTGCCCCCAGCAGACCTGATGGACTGAAGGCTGTGCTCTCTGACTGAAATGCAGAAGTGAGATCCAGCCCCGGGGCTGGTGAATGAAGAGAATACACTGATTTCCCATGTATTGAGAAAATGGTGTAATGAGATCCCAACTGACGACAATCAAAGCATGCTAGAAGTGGCTTGAAGATGGGGTAGGGATAAACTTTTGAAAAAATAGAAGTTAGGTCTTGCTTCCACATTCCTTTCTTCCACTGCTGTTTGGGGATGGAAACATTGTAGCTTGTGGGATTGCTTTGCAGAACTAATGGATAGATCCTTTGCTACTGATTGAACTGTAGCCAGAGGTTCTGGCACGACTACACAAGAGGGACTGCATATTAGGATCTGAGTATTTGGTGTGCAAGGTTAATGCAGCAGATTGGAGGAATAACCTGAGCTGATTCCCGTAGCAATAGGGTGGTTCATAATTTGCTTTGCAGTCCTAGGATAAGGAAAGTCTGTGATTCATCTTGACCTGTCTGTACTTCTTTAGTCAGCTTCCCTGGCTCAGAGGGATTGCAGGAAAACTGAGAAGTAAATCTCTTCTGGATGATTTTGTCAAGTACTTTTACTTTTTGGGATTTGGAAGGCAAACAGATGACGTCTGGAGAATGAGCTTCGCTGGCAGAACTTCTGTATGCTCTGCTCTCAGATGTGTCCTAACTGTGGACAAAAGCACTGGCAGTTTGTAAAGGTGCTACATATAACTGCCTTGGCAGGGACAAGCCATACGGGCAGATAATGGGACAGTGAACCTTGAGTCACTGTGACAATGAGCTGCTGAGGGAGTTAATTTGCATTTGTTAAAACCAAAATAAACTGCTGCCCTCAAATAGGACCGGTAAAAGTAATACAGATTTGACTGCATTCAACTCTGTCAATCTATAAACGATAGTAGATGCAGAACCCATGAAATTGTGAACTGAAGTTTTTGGGGGTGTGTGTGGTGTTGCTTTTAAAATAGCTTTGTGATGATTGTTTTTCAGTTGAGTAATTTTTTTAACTGGAGAACTCAGTTTGTTTACAGATAAAAAAGTGTAGATGGGAATGCTTTCAGTGAGAAAAAGGTTTGTGAAGGTTAAGGGGTGTGATTTATTTATTTGGTTCGGTTTTTTTTTTTTCTTGTTGTTGAGTTTATTGCAGGGATTGCAGTGATGGGATGACAAATTGGTGACCAGGCTTTACAGTGCTATAAGGTGTGTGATCTTGGAAAAACTATCTAGACTTGCACCACAGCCCTTTAAAAAGGGTGACTGCTAAATAGTCATTTGAAAAGTTGGGGGAGCTTAACTCTCTTGGGATGTTTTGGTATGGAAAGTGGAAAGATTTAGAGGTTTTCCTGCCTAGTGAAAATACAGATTATTTACAGTGAAGTGATGTTCATATGGGGGTTTTTTTGTGGGTTTTTTTTCAACTTGGAAACTCAAATATTGCAATTCCATGGCTCTGTGGAACTGCCAGCTCAGTCTGTCCCTCTGCTCAGCCAGCACTGTGACTGTCCAATTGCTGGCTGGTGCAGAGAAACCAATCAGTTATAAGCATGAGATAAAGATCCTTTTAAATGCACTTGGTTCAGTATGTCCTAAAGAACCAGCTTAACTAATTGCATTTTAAACCTCAGCAAGAGGAGCCAGAAGTCCAGCTTTGACAGATGTTCTTTACTTTGTTTTGCTTGAGCAGCTTAGAGATGAGTCAGTTGCCCAAATGTAGGCATCTAGAGCTGCTCAAAATGTTTGCAGTATTCAAGACCCTGTGTGGGACTAATTGGTAGGATATAGGGGAATCCTGTACCTCTCTGTAGGTGTGGCAGGGGGAAACATGAGGGACACATCTATGTTGATGGGAACTATAGGTACCTGTGATCAGGCATCTGAATTCCTTCCTAAACCTCCTCAGCTTTTTCAGCTGTATATATCCCTCATTTTCCCTCTATTCCATTTGATAGTACACAACTGTGATGTCCCTCAGGGATCTGTACTGGAACAAGTCCTTTTAAATATCTTTATTAGTGGATGTAGTGGGATTGATTGCACCCCGGGCAAGTTTGCAGGTGGCACTAAGCTGAGTGGTACAGTTGATGTACTGGAGGGAAGGGGTGACATCCAGAGGGACCTTGACAAGCTTGAGAAGTGGGCCCATGTTCAGCAAGGCCAAGAGAGAGGTCCTGCACCTGGTCAAGAAAATCATCAGTATCCATACAGGAGTGGTGAAAATGGATTGAGAGCAGCCTTGCAGAAAAGGACTTGAGGGTGCTGGTGGGTGAGAGGCTGGACATGAGCTGGCAATGTGCACTCAGAGCCCAGAAACCCAATTGTATCCTGGGCTGCATCCAAAGCAGGGTGAAGGAACGGGTTCTTTCCCTGCTGTCTCTTGTGAGATCCCACCTGGAGTGGTGCATCCAGCCGTGGGGTCCCTAACAAATGAAAGAAATAGACCTGTTAGACTGGATCTGGAAGAGAGCTTTGGAAGTGATCTGATACTTCTACAGAGAAAGGCTGAGAGCACTCAGTTCAGCTCAGAGGAGAGAAGGCTCTGAGGAGACCTGATTCAATACTTAAATGGGGCTTATAAGAAAGGCGGAGAGATTTTTTTTTTTTTTTTAACCAGGGCTTGCAGTGTCATAGGACAAGGTTTTAAAGTAAAGGAAGGTAGAATGATTTTAGATAGAAAGAACAAATTACTTTGTATGAGAATTACTATGGTGAACCACTGGAACAGGTTGCTCAGAGAAGTTGTGCATATCCCATCCCTGGAAGTGTTCAAGGCCAAGTTAGATGGAGCTTTCAGCATCCTGTTCTATGTGAAAGATGTCCCTGACAACAGCAGGCGTATTAGAACTAGATGATCTTTAAATATCTTTCAACCCAAATCATTCTGTGTTAGTACACAGTTTTTAATGAAATGCTGAGTTGCTCTCCCAGTAGCTTAGGCTGAATTTTGTTTCTAAATTTGTGAGTGTAGATATGAAGTTCTGCTCTCATTTTCATCTTTGTCACTTCTGCTCCTCTTGCAGTGCTCTTCAACTCTGCCTTTGTTCATTCCATGATGTTTCTAGAGCTATACCTTGTCTAAAAATACATGTTAAATTATTACGTTTTGCTTGCTCTGTTGTACAACTGCATAAATAAAAGTCCTCTGCTAAAGAGCACTTCAGAAAGCATGTGTCTAGATTTGCAATGCACAGTAAAATCTCATTGTATGATAATGTAATTCTCAAGAGTGCTGTATACTGTCTCCCACTAAAATTGTTGGATTGCTTGCATCTCTCCAAGAATTTGTGAGTTATAGCTGCTTTTGAATTTTGCATTTTTCTTCTGTCCCTCTGCATAGTTGCTCAATAGTTTTCTTCTGACATTTTTCAGTGGCTCATGTAATACACCCTTGACAGGAGCACTTACCAGAACAGATGAAAGACATTGTAATGAAAATAACATTTTTTGGTAACAGTGGCTGCCAATCTAAGTGTGTACCTGCCTCAACAGTGAGCATGTGGATTCATGGGTCCTACAGTCACCAAAGACAAAAGTCTTTCCAGCCTTGTGAAGTTCTTCATGGGACGAGAAAACTCTGCAGGTAACTCTTCTTGTCCCGTTTCTGTCCATCACTGGAGACAGAAACATTAGAAACTTGAACCTTATAAACATAGGTTTGCAGCTCATTTTCAGACTATCTTACTTGACCTACGGGAGTTTGATTTTATTTTCTTAATTCTCTAGAAGGTGATGCTAAATTTTGTAGCATGCTGAAATATTAGGCTCTACTTTTTTCTCTTTTTTTTGTAACTGTATACTATGCAAGTTGATTTAGGTCTTTAAAAGTTTGCTTTGACATCCATGTCTCCGAATGCCAGATACTTTGTCTTGATCCAGAAAATTACAGGGCCAAGAGATTTTTCTCATTGAAATGTACCTTGTCAAAGCAAAATTTTAAGGGTTGGGAAAACTGTTTGTTTTCAAAGGACAAATGAAAGATCCCAGGACAGACCTGCAGTGTTTAGTCCTGGAATAGAAATCTTTGTGGTTAGGGCTGAACTCTCCTGCCTGCTGACACAGTTCATGTATTTGGAATGATTTTTGGAACAATCAGTCAGCTGAACTGGGAGCTCCCTGTACAAAAGTACCAAGAAGTAGGAGTATGCCTTAAATCAGTTCTGGTTTTGTTCTTTAAAAATGCCTTATCTGAGGTTCTATGCAGAAGCATTTTGCATTTCTAAACTTTTAGGAGATGCCTGTGCTTATTCTTTTTTCCTTAATCTAGTAAGGACAGGTCTTAATAATGGAGGGGGTGGGAGAGGGGAATAGGGTTTTGGTGATAAGTGCCTTTAAAGGTGCTATTGTAGGCTGCTGTGGGGTTCAGCCCAGCCAAACCTTCCTTCTGAAGATGTGCAGGTGTGTAAAAGAGAAAAGAAAAAGGCAGGAAGGCCAGGATGAGGTACTGTGTGGTGCAGTGGTCATTTTCAGCTGAGAGAGAGAGAGGAATGCTGAGATTCAGCCACGAGTCTGAAACAAATGAAAAGAACAACAGCTACAAACACCACCAAAAGAAAAAGAAATCTGGGCTGAGCAGCTCTGAGGAGTCGGACAGAGGAATGTCTTTTCTGTGTGTTAATCATATGTAAGTGTTGGATGAGAGCTTCCTCTTGCACCTTTGAGTTCAAAAGCTTGATATCATGAAACTTGAAGTCAGTGACAGAAGGCTTTTCATGCTTGGACAGATGGTGAAGCACTGTTCTCAGGATTTGCCTTTATCAAAGTCCTGAGACATTTTGTTTTTTTCTTGAAGGGCTTATAAGTACTAAGCTGCTGCAGCCTAAGGGCAAGAACAGCTGGCTGGTGTCACCAGGGAGTTTCTCCCTGAAATCAGTAGCTCCTTTTGAGGGAAATAATTTTTTGCTTTTCACTAGCAGGGAGGATGCTGAAAGGTTTCTTTCTCTGGCGCTTCTGAGCTTCTGAAATAATTGGTTCATTAGTAACTAAGGAACAGAAGCATTTACAGGAAAAGCTCCTAGAAGCTGGCTTCCCTCTGAAAGATAAGTTGTTTTGATCCTGTTTGTTTTTTCTGGAGGGTGAGGAATTTGTACAGAGTGATCCAACCGCTGACGAAGTAGCTTGTAAAATATGAGTTGGGAAGCATAATTAATATTATATCATCTGATCAGTCAAGCAGCCCTACAGAAGGAACTGAGAGTAATGACTTTATCTCAGAGGGTCACTTAGTGTTGCATAATGTCAAATGACTACATTAAACTTGATACTGGGAAACGTAATGTGGGAAGAGAATGTGATAAATACAGAAATTTAGGGAATGTCAGTCCTGAAGTATGATCTAATTTATGATCTCTGTAAAAGGGTACTTCTAATGATACTTCTTTTGAACTATCTATGGTAGAGACATCATTTTTTGATGTACCTTCTCCTCCTTTGGCATAGCTTCAGTTCTTAAAGGTGAGTAACTGGACTGTGAGATGTTGCACATAATGGATTTAGATTAACTTACTCCACAGAAGTTGAAGTAAGTAGTTATAAAATTGGGTTGAATATCATCTCTTTGGGAGAGTGAGGGTTGAGCAATAAAACCTTCTCCCACACGAACACACTTCCAGAATGTCTGTGGGTCTTTGAGAAGTGTTGTACTTTAAGGACTGATCCTCAACAGGATTGTTTTATCATGGTGTGAACAGTGAGTCAAAGGACTCTGTTAATACCAAGTTTAGTACAGTACATTTCAGTGAAGCTTTGGATACTGTCTCTTGTGGGTTCTTTCTGGACAAAATGTCCAGCACACAACTGGATAAACACATCATGCAATGGGTGAGTAACTGGTTCACAGGGCGCAAAGGGTTACAGGGAATGGGCTGGCTAATGACTGGGGCCCTGGCATTAGCAGGTTCTGCAGGGCTCTTAGGCCTCATGCTCTTCAACATCTTCAGAAACAACTTGGACACAGGACTGGAAGGGATACTAAGGAAGTTTGCAGACAGTACAAAACTGGGAGGAGCTGTTGACTCTGTTGAAGTCAGGGAGGCACTGCAGAGAGACCTTGACAAATCAGAGGGCTGGGCAATCACCAACCATATGTAGGTCAGCAAGGGAAAGTGCTGGATTCTGCACCTGGAATGGGGCAACCCCGGGTGTAGGGACAGACTGGGGAATGAGATGCTGGAAAGCAGTGGCACAGAAAGGAACCTGGGGGTCCTGGTTGATAGCAAGTTGAGGATGAGTCAGCAGTGCCCTGGCAGTCAGGAGGGCCAAGAATGTCCTGGGAGCATCAGGCACAGCATGGCCAGCCATGCAAGGATGGGGATTGTCCTGCTCTGCTCTGCACTGGTGTATTGATGTATAAACCTATAGCTTATGTTACCTAAGTGAGGGTTTAATAGGTTCTGTATTATACCAGAATGTTACAAGTCAGAATGAGCATTAGGCTTGTAGTGCGTAATCTTCACCTATCTTGGTCTTAGGTGCTGTGCTGATCCTGAGCAGAATAGCCTTGAAATAATGTGTTCCATTGGGCCCTCACTCTAGTGCCCTTCTGAGCTAAAAGGCCGTAAATATTATCTGAATCCTCCTCTCACGAGGTGGATATGCCAGCATTACTATCCAAGGGAAGAATACCAAGGCTGTGCCAAACTGTTGTTCAATGCCAGGTTCCTTATTGCTTGCTTTTGAAGATTAAGATTAGTGATTTGGAGGACCCAGTGATTGTAACATTACACGTGAGCCTTTAGCAGCAAGGCCAAGTCTTGCTTGTTGTCCTGATATATTAAAAACATGAAAAAGTTGTAGCATAAGTGGTCCTGTTTAAAAACAGATAAGCAAAGATGAAAGAAATACATATGTAAAGAGGAATTTCTCATTCTGTTGCATGTGAGACCTTATATGTGTGGTGGGAGAAGAGAGGAGATAATCCCAGGGGTCACCAGTTGCATGTGAAGCTCTGAGAACTCTCCTTTCTACTTTAGTTCCATTTCATGGTACAATTTGTCTGGAGGCTTTATACCCTGTGTGCTCAGATTTCACTGTATTAGAATATTGCTTTTGTGCCATTGGTCACCTTGGATCTGTGTGGATGCTGTTTTTTGTTTCAGCAGGAATAGTTTCAAAGATGTTGAAAAGTGATGAAAATGTTTACTTTTACAGCAGGGCCTATGAAGACAAATGATGGCTATAGAAAGGGGCTTTCCTGTGAAGGTGTTAAGGATTTGTAAGGAATTCTGACTTCAGACTGTTAAATGTGCTAATTTAGAGTGTGCTCACTGGAGATTATTTGGACTTAATTGTATACATATGCAGAGAGACTCCCAGTCTCTGTCCTCTTGACTGTCCTAATTTTTCTTCCTTTGTTTCATGCTCCTTAGGCTGCACCATCACTCACATCCTTCATGTCTTTCATCCATTCATGCCTTTTGACTTCTCCACCTTAACCAGTCAGTTGTGTTTCTATCTTCTCCTCTGCTATCCTTCTGTAACATATTTTCACCACAGCAAAACTACTGCTGTTTTTCCACCCATGGCTGAATATAACAGGAAAAAAAAAAAAACCCCAGGTAAACCCACAACTACATGCTTTCAGCAATGAAAACAGTTCTAAGTTAAATAAAGCTAGACATTTTCAATTTACTCCAAATTTTATGTAGTGACTCAGGACGCTTGGCCTTGTATATGTTGTTTAGTGCTTTGTTGCAGAAGGATTTAAAAAGCTTCTCAAGAAAATACAGTATCTTGCATTTGGGTAATTAGTCACGTAGTAAATCTGTGGCACCATGTAACTTGTGATTCTTGTTTGTGTGGGCTATTTGTGTTGAGCTCTGAGAAACAGAAAGTAGCATATATTAAAATCAAGGTGAAGTCAATTTGTCTGATAACAAACCACAGTATTTAGCTGAATCACAGTGAACTGTTGCACAGAGAGAACAAATTATGTAGTCTTAGAATTTAATTTGATTGTCTTACTGCAACAAACTATAGATAATAGAAAACTGTCTACCAAATAGGTCATCTCTACAGAAAGGCATGTCTAATTATTTCACTCTTATAGTTTGCTGATCTCCTTCTTTGAGTTTTATTTTCACATTATGAAAAAACAGTATGAGTAGAATGGTTTTACTTTTTCATTAAATTATGGGATAGCGGCTTGCTTTTAAGCTGTAGTTAGAGCTGGTTGTTCCTGTGTTCATGGAGGCAGTAGATGAAGGCTTGATTTAGAAAAATTACTTTAAGGCTTCCTGACTCCAAAAGAGCTACTTTTATTAGTGTAAGCAATTTTAGGTTATTGTCAGGATATTTTAAAAGGTAGTATCTTGTTTCTAAATTAAACTCTGCATGCATCTGTATGTTTTAATGATTTTAAAAGCTAAGTTTGGATTAACTCAATGTAGTCATTAACATGCTTGATCAATAGTTACTTTTTGGGAAGATGTGTGATGTTTAGTAACTTCTGAAATTATACTGAATTATAATTTAAGAATTCATCCTGAAAAATGCTCCTTTTAATTCCTTTATTAGAGTGTTAACCTGGTGATGAGAGGATAGTGAAACAGTCTTGTGTAACTTCAATCAACCACCTTTGTAAAATGAAGACCTTTAAATGATTCTCTGATTCTAAAAGATATATAACCTAAAAGTCCCTTTGTAAAGATGGCTTGAGAGAAACTTAAGTTTGAAAACTGATTCTCTCCCTATATTCAGGTCGTCTATCATTACTCAGCCTACATGGATATGTAAATGGCATTTTAGTTACTGATTATCTGTTTCTCTACACACACCTGTAGATCGAATTTAGGTGATGTTTTCTTTCCCCTTCAGGTATGTTGAACGTAGATCACTATGCTGCAGGTTTGTTTTTCCATTCAGTAGAATCCATTTGTTTTACAATAGACAGACTTTGGAGCATTTATTGGCATAGATAAGGTGATTTAAATCAGGCAAACAAGGTCAGAGTTTCCAAGATCCATAGGCTTGTGCTTGTTTTGACTTCAGGGGAGCCGACTAAATTCTTCAAAATGAAGGCTGTGAGACCCTAGCTACAAGTTATGTTATAGGTACTCTTGAAACACAACATAAGTATTTATTAAATGTTGTACTTTTTATCACATGTGCAAGACCACATTTGTAATTAAATGTAGTGGATTAATCCAGACAGAAGCATTATGCATATCGTGCTTGGTTTATTTCTTTTCAAATGGGTTTTTAATTGGAAAGATATAAAAGAAGAGGGCTTGAGAGGTCTTTTGTGTTCTTATATACCAAGGTGATTGCATTGGTGTCTAAATTTTAGTAATATTGGTTGTAGTGGACAGGATTCAGTTTGACTTTCGTGAAACACAGAGTTCTAAAATGACTTCTTTTTAAAATAATTGTTCCCATTCTCTAGTTTTATTCTAACCATATGGAAAAGGTTTAGAAGCACAAGTTGGAAATAAAAATTAGCACTTGAAGCTGGGAGGGTAGACCTGCAAGGATTATTTACCCTCATGCTTCACTAAATGAACTGATTGACATCTGGGATTAAATGGACTTCCTTCCACTCAGCAGCATTAGTATGTTGTACCATTAGGTTATTGCTGTTGATTGTATGTCTGAGACATCCATGGGGCTTTCTCTGGAGAAAGAGGGCTGAGTTACCTTCATTGTTGATCACTTGCACCCTCCTAATCCAGATATTTAAACTTGGTTTATACAAATACAAAGAGAGGGGAGAAGGAGGAATGTCACTACTCAAATGCCGTGAGTTAAAGCTGGATCTCTGTGAGCCAGGTAGGACATCTGCTAGGGCTGAGTGAGCAGCCAGCCCTGAGTTAGCTGCTCATTCTAATAACAGCTAATTTCCTTTGTCCTCAGATCAAGTTTGCATATACTTTTCCCTTGCCCGCTCACTACTTGGGGTAGCTGATTGTGGAACCTACAGCCTGTCAAAATGTGCAAAAAAGGAGGCTCCACATCTTTCTGCAGTTGTAGGAAAATATGCAGGATGCAGGGAAAAGCTGTTCGTCAAAGAAGAAAAAGGCTGGAAAAGCTTTCATCCACATTTTGGAAGAATGTTTGGGGAATATCCACTGAATACGGTGAATTAAGTTGTTTTCATTTATGGGAAAGCAGAAATACTGCTGTTGGAAAAAAAAAAAGGTCTACTAATAAAAAGACTTACTGCTGTCCCTGTCTTTTCATGAGATAATAAATCACACAACTGGGGCATGTTCAAGAGAGCAAGGTTAGCTCAGTGTGGGTTTCAGTGAGGACACAGTATAGTTTGTGGGATTTTTGTTTCCGAGTGGTGCAAATAGGAGGGATTCTTTTTATTTTTTTTTTTTAAATTAGGCAAATACATAGTATCATCTTGTACCCTTTGTGATAAGCAGTACTGTTCTGGCTTTTTGTAGTCATTTTACTCATTCTGCATGAAAAACCCTACAATTTAAATCCCTGCAGTGTCTGAGATTTGTGATTTCTCTTTCAGAGTTCAGATGGGTCACTCTCTGAGGTTGTGCAGAAATGGAAGGAGTATCAGCTCCAGTGCCAGAAATACTTGTATGAGACACCCCCCATTGTGGCAGGTAAGCTGATTTGGTAGGGATAGGATGTGTTAATTTTTAAAATGCATGATAACAGTAGCAAGGGAGTGATTATGAACTTGAAAATACTTCTTTCTGGTCCATTGCTTCTTTATCCCATTTGCTCCTGCCTGCTCTCTGTGGGACTCTTCCCTCTGCTGGGGGAAGTGTTTTATGGAACAATTCCACTGTAAAGATGTTTGTCCTTAGGTCCAGAGTGTTATGCAGTGGCAAGTGGTAGCTGTACCATATCAAACAGCCACTAATGTAATAGACTTGAAACTTCTTTAGAGGTCAAGGTGTTAGGAAATCTGGGACCATGCTGTTGACATTGAACTAGGAATTTGTGCATTGTAAAGTTGGTATAAATTATTCTGAGCCTTGTAAAATGCTGAAATGGCTTTGGAAAAAAAAGCAAGTGACTCAAGGAGAATGTAGCTTGTCTTAGTGTTTGAGCTGCTGTAATGTGATGATAGCATCTGTGATAAGCCAGTATCATGGTGTTTACAGGACAAGTAGTGACTTGTCAATAATGCTCACAATTGGACACCATGAAGCCTCTCCTCTACTTCAGTGCTTTTGTGACACACTGAAGATGTGTCTAATGTTGTGCCTGTGAAGAATTATTTCAAAACTGTTAGTGTTCAATGTCTTAACTATATTATTATGTCAGAGTGAGAGCAGTAGCTGATGACAATGGCAGGGATACATTCATCTCCCTCTGCTGCATTATTCTGTTGAGCAGTTGAGTGCTGCCCTCTAAGCATGACAGTTTAATGAATCTGAAGTGTTCTCATGTTGATTAAGCTGTAATGCAAAGTTATGGTTGTGTGTGGGTATTTCATTGGTGGACTTATATATTAGGGTAGGATTTCCAGCTGCATGAATTTGAACCGTTCTGAGGAATTATTATCTTTAGTGTTCATAGCAAAAATGATTTTAAATTAAACTGCAACAAGTAAGGGTGTAAAAAAAAATAGATAAATTAATACTAGTCAATTACCTTCTTGTCTGTTGATTCTGTGTAAGACCCTAATCTGTTCCTTAATTCCTATGTGAAGATAAACTCACTCTTTTGGATAAATAAACGTCATATAATTCCACATCAGAGCTTAAATGTCCGTATTTCCTTTATTATTCTGCTCTTCTGTCTTTTCCTTCCTGCTGTATTAGTACAAGGCTGTGGTATGAACCTCCCTTCTCTCTCTCTGCAGAAGGCAAGTTCTGCAACAGAACATTTGATGATTATGCCTGCTGGCCAGATGGACTGCCTGGCACCTATGTGAATGTCAGCTGCCCCTGGTATCTTCCCTGGGCTAATGCAGGTAAGAGCCTTTCTTTATAGGCACAGCTTTAAATGAATTCTGTTTTCCTTGCCCAGCCTCACCAAAGACAAGATTGGCTTAAATGTCTGTGAATGCAGTCAGTTCTCTGTAACATAAAAGTAGGGATGGATATTAGTATGATACATTCTTCTTCTCTGTTTAGCAGGAGATGAAAATGAGATAATAGATTTCTTAAAGGTTGCATTTGGATATTTTTTGCTCTCACCTGGTTTTGCTGCTTGGATAGTGGTGACTGTTAATAACTTAGGTCTGCATGCTTGCTGAAGGCTATCTAACAATGATAATGGCTTAGTTGGAAAACTGAGATAAAAGTAACAAAGGTAACTGGTACATCATTCTGTAGATGATACAGGAAGAAAAGTCTAAAGTGAAAGTGTTTTGTGCTACTTCGTGAGATAAACTTACTTCCCAGAACTCTGTGAGATGAAGGCATTTTCAGAGGTTGCGAAGACTTCTTCTATGAAGGACTGAATGCCACCTTTAGATTTTACACCCTTATGTGCATGTACACTTGAAGACAAGGTGTATTAGATCACTTTGTCTAGCATACTGTCTTTCAAACCAGTGACTTGTACAGCTTGTTCTTTGTGAAGACCTTTCTACACTTGAAAGTCTAAATGAAACAGTTTATTAGCCAGCTGCGGTGATGTGGAGAATTGGCTTTGGCCTCTGTTAAAGGACAAAGGATATTAGTTAATGAGGATATATAATTCTGATTGATGGGTGCAAAGTGTATGGTGTAAGTATGAAGAATTTGTTGTGTTGGTACAGAGGCATATCAGGAATGACAGAGAGAAGGGATGAGATAGTCAGAGATTACTTAAATGTATCGTGTAGTGTGGGACCTGGGCATAATACAAATAACATGAAATAAGGGGTGGAGATGAAATTGGGTCTGGCTGGGTTGGAGGTGACTTTCTTCACAGCAGCCCTTGTTCAGCATCAAAGCACTCACTCCAAGCCCTGCCTGAGGCCAGCAAGCCTGGAGGTCTGTGTGAGGTTGGGAGGTGATGTAATTGGAACAGCTGATCTGATCTGGCTAAAGGGATATTCCTGCTCTATGATGTGGTTGGCAGTAGAGCTCAGGGAAAGGGGGAAGAAGTGGGAGAAGTGAGTAGAGGCATTCATGATGGTGTTTGGCTTCCCATGTAATGGTTATATGTGCTGAGGCCCTGCTTTCCAAGAAGTGGCTGAATGGTTGCCTGCTAATGGGAGGCAGTGAATAAACCCCCTATTTTGCTTTACTTGCATGTGCAGCTTTTGCTCTACTCATTAAACTGTCATTATCTTGAAGGTTCATGGGGGTGTATGTGTGTAAATTCCCACACTTAAATCAAAATGTCACCACAACACTGACAAAGGTTAAAAATTTACACACACAACACTACTACGCCTCTTGGCTCTTCATCACTTTACAACCACAAAGGATTCCCTGTAGTTGTTACCCTCTGTGGCAACATCTAGTCCCAGTTTTTCCCATTATTTCTCCTGGTTACTTACTTGTCTTGACCAACAAGATATTACATCTTACTTTTTTTCTCCCATCCTGTTGAGGAGAGAAAGCAGCTGGGGCTGTGTTTGGCAGCCCACCAGTCAGTTTACCTCATTCACAATGGATGCCCAGGGGCTGTGAAGAAGTCTCTGCCCTGGTGCCTGCAGCATCTCCTCATGTCATCTCCATCTTCTCCGACCTTTGTGCTCTGCACAGGGCTGTTTCTCACACTACTTTTCTCACCCCTCGCTGCCAGGCAGTGTTTGGTTCGTTCTTGCATATTTTTTGCCTGAGGTGCTGTGGTCTGGTTGATAAGGTGTTGTTGGGTCATAGGTTGGACTGGATGATCTCAAAGGTCTTTTTGAACCTAGCTGATTCTGTGATCTTGGCTGAGGGACTCAGCTGTATCCTGCAGTGGATCTTTGGAACCAGTTGTATCCAGCATGGGACAGCTCCAGCCTCTCCTTGCAGAGGACACTCTTGGTTACCTCTTCAGCCTTGCCCGCTTTCCTGCGTGACTTCAGAAGTTAAAATGCTGTTTGCTAATCCTCCTCAGGTTATTGAAGATGTTATGCTTTTGGAATGGATAAACAAGCTTTTTCAAATGTATGAAATTAATATTTACCTCATATTTAACATAACATGATTGGATACTGCAGAATTTTTTCCAACAATGCTTTTCTGCCTGGATGCCTAAAACTCTTCACAGACTTTTTAACTTCTTTCCTCTAAACCTGTTTACTTTCAGTCTTTAAGACCCTGGACTTACAACTGCTCTTGAAACCAGTGCTGGAAAAAGCCATGGTTTAATGCAATACTGCAGGTTAATAAATTACTTGAATGTGCAATATCTTTCATACTTTAGGAAATAAGTTTTTTATAAAATTAATTATCCTGAAAATGGTGTTTGTTTCAGTGAGAAGGAAGAGCAGCATTCTGTAAACTCCTTGCTAGGGAGAATTGCAAAATACTTCAGAAAAATCATTAAACCTTTGGATGTGTTCCCTTGTTGAGCAAATTGTGCATATACCTCAACCTCTGTTTTATCAGCAAGGAATAAGAATGGAACAAGGATGGCCTTTCACTGTCCAGTATAAAACAAGAAGCTTGCGTCAGTGCTAGGTATGCAATTCAGGAGCCTGAATTACCATGACCTGATAGTATTCTGTGACATCTTGTGGAGTCATGTTCAAAGTGAATGTTAATGAGCTACTGTGATGAAGAGGTAATGTCTTTGTAATAGAAGATCTACAGCAATAGGAAATTGAACACCCTGTGATTTACAGTGGTCACTAGAGCATGTTTATTACTTGTTCTTGCTAAGCCCCCTACTTGGAACTTGAAATAGGTTCTAGCACTGCAGGACTTCCATCTCATTACCTGCTGGAAATGGAGAGGAGGAAAAGATGAGACGTTGTTTGGGAAGTACCTTCAAAACATGTTCAGGGAAGGTGGTCATCAAGTACAAAGTGCTTCAGCCAAGCATACTCAAATATTTAAGACTGCTGGTCCCTTGACTAGGAATCAGGCTTTCAAGTTTGTAGAAAGCTTGCTGGGGTATACCCCTAGAAATCCCCTGGGAATTGGATTGAGACACTTGAAATGAGTCACTTGAAACCAAATGTTGCTTATGATGGGGTACTGAAGTGGAGGAAGCATTGAGTTTGTCTCTTCATGACTTAACCACTTCTGTATAAAAATGTAGATGAGCTGGAAGCAGGGAGAAGTGATCCAAGAAGCATACACTGGTCATTAAAGGATAGCACTGGGAAAGCCATAGCCCACCCAGAATCTTGTCAAGTGAGATGAAGAGCAGCAAAAAGGGCTTCTAAGCAGATATGAGAAGAAAAATTGGATCCGCTGCTGAGTATGGTAGAAGAATCTTTGGCAAAGGAGGGGGAAATGAATGAAATGTTCACTGCCTTCATCATGGCCTTTACTGGTAAAATTCACCTTCAGCAGTCTGAGGCCACTGTGATCAGTGGTAAAGTTGGAAGCAATGAAGACCTACTCTAAGTGGATGAGGATCAGAATATGGAACACTTTCATGTGGTATACCAAAGTCCACAGCAGTTGGTAGGATATACTGACAAGTGATGAATGAGCTGATTAACACTGCTGTGAGGTCACTTTTGAGTATCTTTGAAAGGTCATGGCAATTGAGGGAGATTCCTGCAATTGGCACCCCTATCTTCAAAAAGTGCAAGGAGGCAGATCTGGGGAATTACAGATGATTGGCCTTCTGTCAGTCCCCAGATGAGTAATGGAACAAGTAATCCTGGGAATGGTTTCCAAGCACTTAAAGGACAAGAAGGTGATTAGGAGTAGTCAGCATGGGTTTATGAAGGTGAAATCAAGCATGATAAACCTGATAAGAGGACTAGCCTGGTGGCTATGGAAGGGGCAGTGGACACAGACTTCCTGACTTTAGTAAGACTTTTGACACAGGTTCCCATAACATCCTCCTTGACAAACTGATGAAGTGTGGATTAGACAAAAGGCTGAAAAAATGGACTGACAGGAATCCTGTGAGGTTCTGCCTCTGGGGAGGAGCAGTTGTGTGTATCAGTGCTGACTGTCTGGAAAGCACCTTTGCAGAAAAGGCCTTGGAGGTGCTGAGGGGCACCAAGCTCAGCATGAGCAGCAATGTGTCCCTGAGGCAAAGGACACCAATGGCTTCCTGGATTGTACCTGGAAAATATTAGTGGCAGCTCAAAACGATGATCCTTCCCCTCTGCTCTGGGGGTTGACACATCTGGAGTGCTTTGTCCAGTTCTGGGCTCCTCAGTATGAGAGAGACAAGGACTTACTTCAGCAGGTCCAGCAAATGACACTGGAGTTTATTGAGGAGTGGGAGTGTCTCTCTTATGAGATGAGACTGAGAAGGCTGGTGTTCTTCAGCCTGGAGAAGGCCTCAGGGGAGATCTTATCAATGTGTATGCTCACATATTGCAATAGAGAAAATTTCCTTTAAATGTGATTATTTTATGGTGAGGTTGTTCAAATGCCTAGCACAGGTGACCCAGAGAGGTTTTGGAGTCTCTGTCCTTGAAGATGATGATCATAGCCTGACTAGACATGAACCTGAGCAACTTGCCCTAGTTCCTTGCTATTTTAGGAAATAGCCAGGGTCTCAATCCAGTGTTGACTCTTTTGTGATTCTCTGTTTCTGTTAATTTCTTTTTTATAAGATAAGCCCTGGTAACCAATTTTTGTCAGGTGTTACAAATTTGTTGGTGTCAGCCAGAATACGAGATAGGAAGAATTTGCATGGTAAATGTTTGGAAAGCTGGAGCGTTCCTTGGGGAATTGCAGGTTTTGCAAACTGTAATAGCTTTACATAGCTATTATAAAAAAGCTTCATTAGCTTTTGCTATTTGTGTACCACTCTTATCCTAGTGGCTGTCAGTCTTGAGCTTGCCCTTCTGCAAATCTCAACAGCAGATGTGGCCCAGCAGGTTGCCTAGCAGAGTGGCAAGCTGAAAATGGTATAAGAAACTTTTTTATGTGTTCAGCAGGTGTGTCTTGTGTCAGTAGTCCAACTGCACATGATGTCAGTCAGTTCTTGTCCCTGTGTGATGCCACAGAGTTGCTCACTGAGGTGTGACATTCTTCTTGCTTGTTTAATGTGGTGGCTTCTGAATCCCCTCTCTGCATTGTGGGCATGGTTCAGCCGTAGTGCTTTCTTCAGCTCTTTGGATTGCTCATTTATGTCAGGGTACAAGAGCAACTCCAGGGAGATGGGAATCTGTTCATTGAGAAACTTGAGAGTTAATCTGGTCTTCAGTGCTTGTTCAGATTTGTGTGCATTCAGCCTCAAGACCAGCTTTTTGCCAGACAAAGCCATGCATGATGGGCTTACAGTTCTTTTGTGCCAAGGAATATGTGCATTTGCAAGATTTTTTCCTTACAAGATCACTTCCCTTGTGGTTGCAACGTTTATCTTCAACCCTTTTTGAAAATGCTGCCTGCAAAGGCAACCTATAAAGTACAGCAGAGACAATCAATACTGTCCCACTTGTGTCAGATCTCTTGCTGAGGCTTCTTTTTGTTGTGTTACCTAGCAGGTGTGTCAGCATCACTGAAAGAGCCACTATTGGCATGCTGTCTGCAAGGATGGACTCTGAGGGCTGGGAATGTGTTCACGACAATTGAATCAAGAAAATATCACAACATTAGACCAAGATTATATGCTTAAAACCATGCATGCCTGTACTGCTACAGAGTTGTGGGGGTTTTTTTTGGTGACAGGCAGGTAAATTAAACCTGAATTTTTAAAGGGTTTTTTTTATTATAGATTGCACTGAAATAGTGGGTATTCATTTGTGGGTGCACTTTTGAGATGTGGTCTGAAGGCTGGGTTATTTTCTCTCTCTTCAGTGGCACTGCACTGCTGTCATTTTTTCATCTGTAGTTATGAAGCAAACTAGATTGGAAATTTCACCCAATTGAGATGTGGGGATTTCTCCTCATTCCTCTGAGTCTGTCTTTTTTTTTTTCCCCCTTCTCTTATGTAGATCAGTTTCCTGATTGGTGTGATTGCAGCTGTATTAGCACTCATCTGCTTCAAGTATATTGGTAATTTTATTATTTTCTTAAAAGAAAATTATGAAATAAGAGTATTATGGGTATCAGTATTCCACTAAAGCCAAAATAGCTGAGGTTTAGAGTAGAGAAGCCTCTGCTTTGATGCAGGTTAAATCATTGTCACTGGAATGAGAAATAGGTGGCTGATATGTCTCACAGCACAGGGATTGGTATCCTAGCCGTTGAGGAGCCCAGACACTGCTGGGCTGCAGCTACATCACAGGAGTTCATAAAGTCATCTGTGTCCTTGAGAGCCATATAAAGAAGATTGTGTATGTAGTGAGGGAGCTCTTCCTTGCTTCTTGACAGCAAGAAGCAGGATCACTGGGGCAAATGGAACATGGAGGAATATCTAATTTTGGTCAAACAAAGTATTCTGTTCAGGGCTCTGTAGGGAAATTCTTAAATTTTTTCTTTGGGAAGATTTCTTGGTTTTTAAGTGTTATTTTGAAATAACATTTTCAAATTTTTTCAACATTTCGTATTTGAAAAGACGAAGTGAAATTTATAGACTGTCAAAACAAGCACATGCTTAACTTTTGCATGCCTTGCTTCCCTACCCCCCAAAAAAACCCCAGACCAAAGCAATGCCTTTTTTTTGGCCTGCTTATGCATCTTTGAAAGAGCAAGAAGTTTCTCAAATGTGTGCAAGCTGTTTCACTCTAGCTCTGTTTGGCTTTTATTTATTCTTATGCAACTGCCACTGAGGGCAGGTCTTTATTGGGAGATGCTGAAGTAGCAGGAGGGAGGTTATTGTTAAATGAATTTGTTCTGCAGAGTTGCTAGCACAGATCTTGGCCCACAGCCAGAGCTTGTTGAAGGCAAATTTTCTGTGCTTGTGGGTGATGGTGTTGAAGCTTTTGCTCCTGTATGTGAAGCCCACTCAGGTTATGAGAGTGTTGAAGTTACACCAGGTAAACTTTGCACACCTTGCCATCCGCACTGTAGTTGGCGAGATAAGAACAAGTTCCAGGGCCATAGATGTCTCAAAGCCCAATCAGTGCAGAAGCTCTGAGGGAAGCAGTAGGGGCTCCTTTAAGGGACGACGGGCACCTTGCCTCACTGTCACTGGCTGTGTGCTTTTTCTTGTTACCTGCTCATAATTGAAGGCCAGCTGCCAGTAACACCATGTGGATTTGGAGACTGTGGAGCTGCACAATTCATCTTGCAATTATGCCTCCTCTGGAGTTCTGATATTTTATTGTTTAATAGCACTAAATCCTTTTTAATTAAAAAACCTTCCAGAGGTACCAGTTCACGACAAGAGTTATGTGAACAGTAACCACATCAGTTGCTCCTATATGCACTGGACCGCCCCAAGGCTAGCTGCGGACTTGCACCAACACAGATGTGACTCTTGCTCAGATCTCCACTCAAAATCTAAAATCTTTATATGCCTTTATTTCAGCTTAGAACCTGTCTCTAGTTTTGTGGGGTCTGACACCTGAATTAGTTTGATGCCAGTCTGTATCTGTGTTGGTATCTTGCTATGGCACAGTAGTGAATTTTGAAGCAAGCCCTGATTGTTCTGCTTGCTGAGACTGATTTAGTTTGAGCAGCTTTGGTGTCTGTTTCTTTGGAGGAGACTAAACCAGAAGCTATGCCCCAGGAGTGCATTGGATTCTTTTCAGTCCTGGAGGGAGGCATAAGACCTAACAGTTTAGCTGTACTACTATGAAGTCTTCCAGAACAACTGTACATGGGCCTTTGTAGGACTTCTGCACTACCAAGATCTCATTAAATTGTAGTGTTTCTTGTGCCAGGTAAAGGGCCAGATGGCTTAATTGATATGCTTTAATTGATGTTGTCCGTGAGGCCTAAGTGCTTTGTCACTCCCTGTTCTCTCTAAGTCTACCTTTCTCCTAGTTTGAAATAGTTTACTTTGTTTACCTAATAACTTCTGTTGTCATTCACCTTTGCTCGAATCACTTGTCTCCTATAATTCACTTTATTATCTGTATTATCCTCTCTTTACTATGTTATATGTTGCAATAGTGACACCTGCTCCTTTGTTCTCCTAGATCATCAGGTAAAGTACAGCCTGGGGACCCCTGGAAACAACATTGTTTTCCAGCCTGTGACGTGAGACACCTGAAAGTTGCTCTGGTGGCAGACTAACCCAGCAGTAATACCTGATGACCTCTGATAGAAACCTTGGGGCTGCCTCTGGCTACTACAGATGGAGTTAGTCTGATTAAATTGTGGAGATATCTGGCACCACAGCTGTACTTCACACAATAATTTTGTCCAATCACAGAGATTGTATGAGCTGAGCTTCACGTGGGGGTGTGGAAATGCAGAGATCAGACTGGGTTGCTGCTCCAGAGTACTGTCAATTGCAAGGATATATTGAGGTCTGATCTTTCTCATTTTCTCCAGCTGTTGGAGACCCTCTTCCAGCACACTCCCCATTTTCTCTCTGGTGGCAAAACTTCTTTTCCTGATGTGTCTTTAGATAGGGGCTCTGCATTAGGCTGTGGGTGGAAGTGGGGTGTTACCTGGAGCTCCCAAGTACCAGAGGTTAGCAGTTTGACCATGAGGATTTTATGCTTGTTTAAAGCAATTTCCTTAGGGTTATGAGATATAGACAAATGTCTGCACAGTCCCCACCCAGCATTAGTGTTAAGTTAGTCCTGCCTGTTGCTTAAATCATGAATTAATACCTTCCTTCTTGTGTAGTGTCTTTTTTTTCCCCAAGAGCTGTAATCGTACTTACACAATTACACAATTGTAATGGTATCATGTATAACAACATTGCAAATTCTATTCCCTGCTACACAAGCGGGAAGACCAAAAGTGTTGAAATTAATCCATCTTATCCCAAACTAAATCTGTCTGTGATTGTTGTGCCCACCAGGGAGAAGGGCTGAGAAAGGAAACAGAACCTTCTTGTGTTTGTCAAGGTGTTGCTATGAGTGCTTTGGGTCTGTGGCATGCTGTACTGTGACCCAGGTGAGAATCACATGGAGACTTCTGCCTCAGCCGGATTTTGGCATTGCTGCTGGAGTGCCTGGACCATTGGAAAAACTTCTGCAGCTATTTTTTTTCTTAAATGTGGTTTAGTATCCCCCTCAGCCCCTTGCTATCAAACATGGTCATTCAGGGCTGATATTCAAGCGTCTGCACTCCTGACGCATCTGCTGTGCTGCAGGATTAAATCCAATTCCTGGTCCTCTTCCCTTTTCCTGAGTTGTCTGTGTTTGCACACCATTCAAACTTAGAGGGGGAGGGAGTTTGGGGACAGAGTGCCATAGTGCCAGCAAGAAGAAAAACCATAAAAAAAGGTGTTTGATTTTGTTTGTGAAACCTCCTATGGATAGCAGTGCTGTGACAGTGAAGCTCTAATGTCGCCTGTGCGAAGCAAACAAAAAGAAATTATGTCGCTGTCTAGAGGGCTCTGTGGAAAACCCTACAGCTGAGGAAAAAGGCATTTGTATGAGAGTTTTCCTTCAGACAGTTTTTGAAGTTATATGCATAGCAGGAACATTTGGTTCAAGGGACCAAGTTAAACCTTGTCAGGTTTCATCTCTCTCACTTTTTGTTTAATCATCCAGCTTCGCAGTTTAATATGGTCTTTTAAAACCAAGACAGCAGATGTCTTTGTGAGTGTATATTTAAAGTACCTGCTGGCTTTTTTACATGCAAGAAAATAAATTTCACCTCAAATATTGGGTACTCTGAAGATGATTAGACATTTATTAAATTTCTTCCCTTCTCTGCTTTAATAAAACCAAGCTTCCAGAAAGCTCTCCATAATGCTGAAAAGGGGTTCACCTTTTTTCAGTGAAAAATGTTTCTTTGCATTTGCTAACCTGTAAGCAATTCAAAATTTGTATTTCCTTGCACCAGAAGCTGTCTCAAGCTAATTGGCAATTTCAGTTTGCTTAAAGTAATAATAAAAAAAAATCTTGGTCTTTCAAGTTCACCTCTGCCTCTGTTTGTCAGTCTCCATCTGGTAGTATACCAGAGAACTCTCAAACATATGTTGCTCATCTCAAGGGTAGATATAGGGGCTGTTGGCAGAAATAGTTTTTAAAATCATTAACAGATAGATGTTATTAATGTGCATTTATTTTGGGCCACATGGCAATGGCATTCTCAGTTTTATCAGTTTTGCTTAAGCAAAAGAAACAGTTCTTTGAATAAACGACTACAGATTGAGGTACCTATAATAAAGCAGTGGTTTATCACCTTCCAGCTGGGCTGAGATGTGACTTTCTGTAGGGGCAATGCAAAGCTCTCTGCTCTGATTCCTCTCCTGTTGCAACCAAAATACATCAAAATGTGTTATAGGACAGGTTGTAGTTTATATGGCCAGATGTTGAAATGCATGTGTGATGGCAGCATGATATTCATACGTCAGGTATAGATCAGGTAACCTGAGACCTTTTAGGAAGACTTACGATTTTTGCACTGCTGGGCAAGCCTGCTGTAGGATATCAGCTTGCAGTGTCTGTGGGAGTTGGAGCAATTGGCAAGGCTGTATGTTTTCCAGAAATTTTTTTGTTATAACTGTATCATGTTTTTGTTTAAAGTAATTCCTTGAAATGCACTGTCAAGGATGTCAAGGCACACCTCAGAAAAGACATAGCTGAACTTCATTTTGTGGGTGCTTGAGACATTTTGTACAGCTGATCTGGCCGTGAATAGTGCCTTTCAATGGGAAATGAACACCATTAGACCCAGCTGCAAGGAAGAGCTGGACTGCCTCTGTGCCTTGCTCATGCTAGTCTGGCAGGTAGCTAAATACATGTGAGCTCAACAATTACATTAGACTTTATCTGTGCTCTCATTACATACTTGCATAACTGAAGTTATCTAGTTGCTTTTGTTTTCTGTACCAGTGCACTCTTTAACAGAGGGACCTCAAACCTTTCTTCAGGTCACTTACAGCTAGAGAACTTGCAGTTTTTAATTGCTGTGCACAAGGAGTAAACTGAACTAATTAAGACTCTGAATAAACAATAGTGTTTGTGTGTGCTACATAATTAAATGCCTTGCTGAAAACAGATTATTAACTTTCAGCTTACTTAAATGTTGTTAATTAGTAAAATATTGCTTGTTTTGGCCATGAATGCCTGATCTTAAAACAGCATAGATGGAGATCAACTTGCCCAAATGGCTCACTTCTTCCTCCCCTTTTGAGGAATCCCTGGCACTTCCCCTTGAGTGATAGAAAAGACTCACATCCAACCTACATGTGTCCCCTCACATAACATATATGCTTCTGATGTGATAGTGATCTTAAAGGTTATTTCTTTTTCCAATATCCTCAGTTAATTTTTGGTGAAGATACAACTCAAGCTACGTGTATATTTATATAAATATATATACACATATATTTGTATATATATATAATTAAATGCTTTATCTAAAGGCAGCTGAGTCTTTGCCTCTTGATGTTAGTTGCTCTGTGGCTGAATTTTTTATAGTATTTTCGTTTGACTGAGTAGTCCTGCAAAAAAAGTGGACTGACTTAAAATGTGTCTGAATCTAAGTCAAATTATAGACCATTCTCCCTTTCATGCCATTTCACAGATGCAACTTCAACTTGAAAATATGTTAATCTTTACAAAGATTACACTTTTTAATCATGCACACAGTTCTATTTGTTTACCAGTATTATTCTTTTCTTTTCTACTTGCATGTTTTATTGGTGACTTTCCCCTTGAGAGTTTTCTGTCGTAGACTAGATTTTCCCTGAGAGACTCAGGTCCCTGCAATGAATTTTGAAAGTGTCTAATCCTCTTCAAACATGCTCCAAATGTTAACTGTTAGGATTCCCATACATCACTTTAATTTTTCTTTGAATAAGAATAAAGCTTTTCTGGGCAATGTTTATGGGAGAACTTGGGTACATGACTTGTTTGATGGCAAAAATAATGCTGGTTGATGCCTGGTCAGACTCCTATGACTTTCTGGTTCTAATTTACTTTTTGACAATTGGAATGAGCAAAAATGAATTAGGCAAGAAAAGGATCAAGTGCTCATCATATTTCCTCTGAAGGCAAAAAACTGACTTATGCAGAAACTACCTGGTACTGGTCTTGGAGCTTAATGAAGCAGGGCACCAACAATTCCTTTAAACAGAATTAAAGCATGGGTAAAATGTGGAAAATATTTTGTTGGTGTGACTGATGAATGACAGTGGGCCTCTGTTTTTTTAAATGTGAGATATCTTTGGCAGTGAATATTCAAGGGAAGGGATTGCTCCTTGGCAGGAAAAAGAGAGTTTAAGTCAAAGGGATTTTATGTCCATCCAAATATCTCTCAAGCAATGAAAATTGAATGCAAATGAAAATGGAATTGAGAACTTGGGGAAAATTACCCATATAAGGATGTAAGAGATCCTCATTTTTAGATCAGGGATAGGTCCCAGATTTGTGTTGGAGAGTAAGAATCATTGAGATTGGTGTAAAGATTGACTCTGTAAAGGAAAGGTAAATCCAGACATACCTGCAGCTTTAGTGGCCTCTAGTCACTGTTGACAGAAAAGATGCTGGTTTCCATAATAAAATTGCTTGGTGCTTTTTTTTTCCCCATTATTTGTAAGCGTTTGCATTTAGTATCTTACAGATTTGTAGGACTTGGCATCATAAGATTCATTAGAACTGTTTTAAGGGCTGATGTTTTCCAAGAATGTTTTGTCAAAATCTTATTCTGTATTTCAGCATGTGGATGAGAAAGAGGAGTGTGGCTCCTGTGATACTGGTGGTATCTCTTGCTGCTTGTGGAGATGAATTCCATATGTGTGCTTGTTTGCACCTACAGTCTCCAGAGGCCTTATCAGTATAGAGCAGTGTTCCTTTCTCCTGAAATGTGTATGACTGTTGAGGCCAGGTGTGTTTTGGTGCATGGGCTGAGCAGGGCTTCTTGTGGCTTTCTTGGCTGCAGTAGGTTCAGATCTGAGAGCAGGTGTCGTTCATTGATTTTGCCACTCTTCACTGCTTGGAGGAGCTTGGAGTGTGATGAGGAAGGATGAGGAATAGACGAGAAAGGAGATATGAGAGGCTGGAGTTGGGTTGCAGTTTTATTTGTGATAGTTCTGGAAAATGCAACCCCGAGTAGGAGCTGAGAGAGAAATAGAAAAGTGTGGGGGGAAAGGGAAAGGGGGCAACAGTGCCAAGGTAGAGCAGCAGCACAGAACTAAATATTGCAGCAACAGGAAGGGTTGAAGGATTGAACCTGAAGAGGAGAACCAAGGAGAGGAATGCAGTTAGGGGAGAGAAGAATGGTGTGGCTTCAGTCTTTAAAATGGATGAGATGGTTTGTTTTATTTGTTCTACTTTGAAGTATCCACATTCTTTATTTCGTGTAGATAGTGGCTAATTCTTGTGGAGTTATAGTTAGCTTTAAATGAAGTTTGATAGTTTGAGATAAATTTTATGGTATATTTTGCAGGTGTCTATGCTGGAAAGCTTCCTATTGTTCAGGATTTTTTGGATGATCTTTATAACTGTCTTGCAAGGGATTATAAATTTAGGATTATTTAATCAGTGGTTCTTTATACCCATGTTTTTGTGGATAACCAAATACCACTAATTTCCATGTTGCCAAAGACTGGCAGTTTGCTTGCAGCACCTGGCATTTGTTTTAGCCTCTGTGTTCTGGAGCTTTTTGTTTTGTGCAGAAGCTGCATCAACCAACCAGTGTTTATTCACATGTGTACATCCCTCTCCTGGCTGTGCATATTTCACATACTGGTTATCTGTTGTCTTTTCTCAAAGTTTTTTGGTGTGTTTTTTTTTTTTTGTGTGTTTGTTTGTTTGTTTTGGGGTTTTTGTTTGTTTTTTTTGCTTTCTTGCTTGCTTTAGCTCAGCAAGCATTTTGCTAATGATTTGTCTAGTTTTATCCTTTCCTTTTAGCTTGTTTTGAGGGCTCTTTTGCTTATTTTTATAAGGCCTTGAATATGGGCATAGTAAAATAGATCCCTTCCTCTGCCCTGGAAGGATTTTAGTTGTATGGTTTGCAGCCTTTAAAGAAAACTTTTAACAGCAGATTTATTTTTTTTTTGCATAATCTTAATATCTTCTAATACAATGGCTTCTATTAATTACATTAACTGATCCAATAACTTAAAAACACAAAACCTCTTAACAGCATTTTTACAAGTTTATTTTACATTAAACTTCCAGTCACGTTTGTTGGTGCAATAAGTGTATTCCAACCCACTTTTATGTATTCTGAACAAAACTTTTAATGGTGCTTTTTGGTATCTTACCAAATGTTGACAAAGCTGTACCATTATCATAAATATTTGTTTTTCATAAGCTGCCTTCTTTTATTGCATTAATTCACATATCTTTTATAGTTCATAAACATTCTTTATTAAACCTGATGCCCACATGCATGCATGCACTTTTATGATTTTTTTTTAAGTTTATTTCAAAAAATTGTTAGGTGTCAGTGTTGTCTAGCATAGTTAATGCAGCCTTTTCTAAATACAAGTTCCTCAAATTAAATGCTTGGAGGGTATAGCTCCTTTTAGGGTAATGCTCTGTTAAAAACAATATTCTTTTCCAGAAAGCTGTTTTAATTTTTGAGATACTAACTCATACCCAGTGATGTATAAACTTGTGACTTAGGGAATACTTTGTGATTTGGTATATGGTCTTCTTTGCTTCCATAACCTTTATTGGCCACCATTATGCAAGCAGTTTTTAATTATGAAGCTATGTTCTGTGATTATTTTCTTTTTCACCGATCTTATTCCTTCAGTATGAAGAATGCATTTGCATGTGAGATGTAGTAAAGGGGGCTCTTCTCTGCAGGATCATTGCCTCATTAACTGAGGAACTTTGTGTTAGAGTGAGGCAAGATATTGCAGAGCTGGCAAGGATGATCTCTGCACTAGGAGAACTGAAGATGCCCATGCAGAACAAATGTTGTGGCTGCATAATTTTCTTTTTGTATAAATGTGACTTTAGTATGTTACCAAAATATGGTCTTTATTTTTTGAACATCTCTTTATGCACATGAGCTAAGAGCCTTTAGTGTTCATTGAGGAGCTGAATTGTTGGTGGTCTTTGAATGGACCATACAAATAAGAAAATTATGTATTTGGTATATACTTGATTCAGTCTGCTTAAATATGGCTTGCATCTCACAGTAGTAAGAATGACTCAGGACACAGAACAGAGGGAGATAATTTAATGTGAAATTACTCAAACCATGGATTCTGTTGGGGAAAAAATGTATGACTGTGTATGTAGAAACAATGTTATTGAGTGGGAACTAGAAATCATATAAGTAGCTTTAGCTTCACACTTCCTAGTTCTTGAATCTTTAGTGCTGCTATGTTAAGGTAATTTCAAAAGGAATACTTTAAAATAAGAATTTATATGCAGGCGATATTCCTTGAGTGATGCCAAACAGCATCATCTCCATCTGCAGTGTCTATGACTTTGTGCTTTTGATAACACAGCAGAGGATTCTGGCACTGAGAATTTCCAGGACATGCAGGAGTGTCTGTGGAGCCTTGAGCGTGGCCTGTGCTTGGTTAGATCTTCCCTTGCACCGTGTAGAGGTATCTGTTAGGTCTCCATAAGGTCATGTCAGCTGGTCACTTCAAGTTCTTGCTGCAGGAAGAGAATAATTTTCAGTAGTGTGTATGGTTTGGGTGAGAGGTGAGGAAACAGACTCAAACATCCCTGTTGTGAATGTTCCTCATCACTAGCTCCTAGCTTAAAAGTTCCAAGAATCCCTCCAGCCTTTTCAAATTAAAAGGAACCAAAACACTGCAGGGAAGAAGAGTAACAAGAGAAAAAAGTAAATACATTCACACTCCTACCAAGAGACAGACATGAACGTGCACCCACCTAACAGCCACCTTTACGTGGTGCAAGGGAAGATCCAAGTAAGCAAGCACAGGCTTTGGATTTTTTCTTTTTGTTCTTATAAAAGCAAAGGAGTTGAGATGACTAATACATTATGAGGGAAGAGGAATGGTGGGAAAGAAGTACCTGTCATTAAACTGCCTGTTGAGGTAATATAATTTCAGATGACATGGTGGTAAGCCCAGCACAAAGGAGCACTTTGATAAATGTGATTCTTGGACAGTGGTGCAGGCTGGGGCTCTTCCAGCTCCCTGGAGGTGTCAGGATCAGGCTGTTCCCTTATGTCATGTTTTTAGCTGCATGCTCCTAGGCATGAGTCCTGGATTTAGGATGCCTGTGCAGAAAGTATCACCAGGGTTGGGGCTGAGTGACACTTAGCAGCAGCTTTTACAGCCAAGAGTGTTTCCTTTCAGGAGAGCATTGACCAAGTCATGGCAAGTGATAGCTGAACAGAGCTGCTGATGGGGGTGCAACCTCCTGAATTCTGATTTGTTGTTGTTCCCATTAAAGGGCAGGTTGCTCATTTCAGGAACAAGCCAGTCTGTCTTGAAGACTGTAGTGATGCTCTCATACTGCAGAGTCCCTGCTTTATGGAGAAAACCGTTACCTTTTCCAAAACAATTCCCCTGCTGGAAGTAGAGAATGGATGTTAACAAAGGACAGGTCTATAATACTTGACACAGAGCAGGCAGACAAAACTGCAGTCTCTTGTTCTTCTCATTCTCTCATCTCTCTGCCTGAATAGAATTGATTGGCTAGGACATGCTATAATTTATTTTTACAATGAATAATGTTCCACTTTATCCTCAGGGACAGTTGGGTGAGTAATGTCACACTGACATTGACACCCTGATGTTATAAAATGCAGATGAGGTTGGCTGTTTCAAACAGAGAACATATTAAATTTGTTTTTATTTCTAGTAAAAGTGGGGCTAATAAGGAAAAGTTTGTGAGATTTTTTTGCCCATGCTTTCCTTACATTCAAGTATTCAGCTACTTCTGGGATTTGATTTACAGGTTCACTGGATAGATGTCATTAGCTTCAGTACTAACTCTCTACCTTTTTTCAGTGTACAGAGACTAAGTTTTGGGCATAAGTCCATGTTTTAACATGTAATTCTAATGAGGTATGATTGACACTGTTCAAATAAACTCGTGCCATTTAGCTGCTGTTCTGAAGGTTTTGCAACTTTTTGCACTTAGCTTTAAAAGTAATTAAAATCAGATTCCCTGTGCATTGGCTGTGGATATGTTTGTTTATTTGTGGAGGATGATAGCCAATTCTAGAATATAGTGAAATGATTTAAAACATCTACTATGTGGTAACAGAAAACATAACAGGACAAGGAAAAGGTATTGCAGGATAGCAAAGAGACAACAATCACCTGGAACCTTTAAAATCTTGTTTGTCATTCTGGTCTTACAACTGGTCATTGTATGCTTGATGATTTGACTGCATTAAAGGCAAGAGGGCCTGCTCTGCAGAATTCAGGCATGGACAAATGTGACTTGCCTCTGAGTAAACCACTTGCAAGCAAGAAGTTGAAATTGCTCAGCAGTTGCCAGGAAAGCTGTGTGGGTGCCTTCTTTCTGTCATGGCATACAGGCCACCTCCGAGCATGTCACTGTTAGTTTGCCTCACTGTCTATTAATAACTGATTTTCTTTTCAGCAATGCCATCACATGAAAGTTGCAGGAAATGAGGTTCCTAGTGAGCTTTGGACCAGGCTCTCAGCAAAGACAGAATGTCTGCATATACTATCCCTCTATCTGTTTTAGAAGGTTGAAGATCTTTGCCACCTTAAGCCATGACCTGTGCAGAGAGACAGTCATAAAAAGTACATGTGAAAAAAAAGTTTTCAAGCATTTTTAGGTGGCTTTATTGCAAATCATATGCTTTCCTCTGAGCAGTAAGAATGGTAAGACACTTGCAATTCTTGTGTCAAAACATTTCTGATTAAAAGCTAGTGGATTCCTTGAACTTTGTTGGAACTGCTTTCAATAAGCAAATAGGGGAATTTTGTATATGAGAAGAAGATCTAAAGTCTTCAGGGTTTCATTGGTTATTTTGGAGAAACACCAGAGCAGAGTTTCTGGTGTAGAGGCTTTACTCTGTCCTTCACTTCACTGAGGCAAGACTGGGGACGAGCATTCAGTTCAGGTGAATCTCTTCTAAGTTAATCAGTCATTAACAGCCTTTTTTGTGTTTGGCCAGTAGCAAGTGACTGAGCTTGTTGCCCGGAGGAGTAGATGGAGGCTGTTTGCCTTCTGCTTCTAGGAAATGGAGAAAGTAGGAATGGCTGTGGGCTGATGCAGTTTGGGAGGGTTCTGTTTCAAAGGCACACCTTTCTGTGGTCGTGCTGCTGGAACCTTTGGCTCTGGGCAGTCTCCTCTGGGCAGCTTCTCTGATCACACAGCACTTGAAGGTGTCCACATCCCTGGGCTGGGTTTGCCCGGGAGACCCTACACGGTGCTGGAGTTGGATGGGCCAAGCTGCAGGGCATGAAGGGCCTCAGGTGAGTGGTGTTTATGCATTTCTGAGCCCTTCACAGCTCCACGGTGTGATGCTGTGTTGGTAATGGGGAGTCTGACACATTACTGAAAGCATTCCATTTCTCACAGCAGTGAGAATTGGTTTCACATCTCTGAGAGTGACTGGCTGCGTGCAGTGTGTCAGCCCTATGTTATTTTCATCTCCTGCATTCTGCACTCTCTCAGATCTTCCATGAGCATTGTCCCATGTATCAACTAGAATCTCCATGGTGCTTCAAATTGGAAGTTGTCTTTTTAACATTTCCTATCTCATAAGCATTTTGATTAATAAATTATTCCATAGATCAGGTGTTTACATGCTCACATTGTGATGTGCAGTCTCATCTATTTGGAATTTGTTTGATTTATTCTTTTACATTTTAAGGCTCTTCCTAGGTACAGGTAGCCCAGCTGGTCTTCAGTTGCCTCTGAGTCCTGCACTGATCACCACTGTTTTAGCAGTCAGTGAGTTTGTGACAACCTGACAACAGCTGGCATGTGACTATCTAGAAGTCTGTAAGAGCCATCCACTTTGAATGTTTGTGACTCCCAGATGTGGCAGGAATATTCCTGTCCAGTATAATAGCATCACATTATTTTTTTTTCATAACTAAATGAATTGCTTTGTCTTTGTCTGATAGCAAATTCCACATTTCATTTACAGTAAATGTTTCAATTCTCTAATATATGCCAGGCTTCAGGATACACTAGATTTTCCTCTTCATTATTTAAAAAGAAGTGTTATCAATAAAAAGAAAATTAAAGTGTGTCATGATGACTGGGAGAGAAAATAAATACATTGACGCTAAGCATTCATCCAAATTAGACCTTGCCACTAAGAAATACTTGCTGGGGGGGAATTCACAAAGAGTTTCAGAAAATGTGAAATTACGTTGGGGTTTGGGGTTTTTTTACTTGCTTTTTTAAAATTAATTCTTTTGCAGAGTGCAGTTTTGGTGTTTGTTTGTTTGTTTTTCCAGAAATATAGTAAAATTTCTTGTTTCCTGAGATTGTTCCTCATAATAACTTTGTCTTGTAGTACTTGGTTGTAGCTCATCTAATGGCAGTCAGACAAAATTTCCTAGTCGTATGACCCTCTGGACTTAAACCTCCTGGATTTCACATTCATTGGCTCCAAATATACAATATTTACTGATTCCTAGGGCTGCTTTTGCATAGGTGTTTTCAGTATCTTAGTTCAAGTTGCTGACCACTAATCCTGAGGGTGGGTGGGAGGAGGGATGATGTGTGAGAGCCTTAATATATTCATAGAATCATAGAATGGTTGGGGTGGGAGGGACCTGAAAGATTATCTAGTTCCAACTACCATGCCCTGGACTGGGATGTCTTCCCCTAGGCCAGGTCAAAGTCCCATCCAGCCTGGTCTTGAACTCTTCCAGGGATGTGACATCGTCAGCCTCTCAGCATAACCTGTTGCAGCCACTCACCAACTTTACAGAAAAGAATTTCTTTCTAATATCTAATGTAAATCTACTCTCCAGCTTTCTTGTAGCCCCCTTCAGGAACTGGAAGGCTGCTGTAGGNTACCATGCCCTGGACTGGGATGTCTTCCCCTAGGCCAGGTCAAAGTCCCATCCAGCCTGGTCTTGAACTCTTCCAGGGATGTGACATCGTCAGCCTCTCAGCATAACCTGTTGCAGCCACTCACCAACTTTACAGAAAAGAATTTCTTTCTAATATCTAATGTAAATCTACTCTCCAGCTTTCTTGTAGCCCCCTTCAGGAACTGGAAGGCTGCTGTAGGGCTTCCCTGGAGCCTTTTCTTCTCTAGGCAGAAGCAAAAAAGCCTTTGAGTACCTCACAGCTTTCTCCATGTCCTTTGCAGCCAGGTCTCCTCTATCCTTCCTGAGAGGATCTATGTTTTCCCTAGTCTTTCTTCGGCTCCTGATGTTCCTATGATGCCTTGAGTTTTAGCTTCCATGTTTTTCAGATTCTGTGCTGCCAACGTGTGTAGTTCTGAGCCTCACATTAAGTGTTAGTAAGCTCTCTTCACAGAGTAGGTAATCAAAACAAATTCTTTTCCTGCTGAAGACCAAGGACAATGGTTACAAGTTTTCAGCCCAACAGCATAAACAACTGTGGACTGAGGAAAGAAAACAAGAAGATTGGAGCTTCATAACCTAAAGCTGTAACTGGACAATTAAACCCCAGTATGCAAATGAACCAAAACTTATAAAAGTGTAAGACCTTGTGACTGGTTGCCCATTTTGTGACCATTTTAAGTCCACCTTGGGTGTAGACCTGGCCAGTCTCTTGTACTCCCCAAGGTGTATCCTTAAAGGCCTTTTAATAAATATGTACTTTATCCTCTAGCTCTGTCCAGTTTCTGTTCCAGGTCAGCCTTCCCAAGGCATCACCTAAATTAACATTTTTATTACCCTTGAGCAACATCATAGATTGCTATGACCTGAGGAAGTGGTTGTCACTGGCAGTGGATAATGAGAGAAGGTGCAGTTAGTGGCTGTGAATGTGTGTGTTGCAGATGCTGTACCTAATCTCTCCTTCTGTTTTCATGTGAACAGATACCCTTAATAGTAAGAAAAAGCCTCCACAAGCACAACTTAATTTTTATATCATCTTTATACTATCTGTTACTGGTATATTCAGTATTGCAATTACAAAACCAAATAGGCTGTGCCTACCAGAAGCATTATCAGCTACCATTTAGCACACTCATAAAAAATGGCTTATTAGAATGTTAATGTCTATATTGTTTTTTAAAACATTTATTACTTAGAGTACCTACTAGTTGTCTGCTTCTGACAATTATCAAATGGATTACTAGTTGTCAGCTAACATGCAAATAACCTACTGAGTTGTTAGAATTTCAAATAAGTTTTAAAATTTTCTGATTGAACAGAAGTGCCAAATTCTAGTGGTTCTAGTTTGCAGTAATGAGGGAGCTGACAAAAGAATGAGGTTTCAGCAGGCAAGGCTGGGTTTGAGAAAAAGCTGTAATTGGGAGGTATTTTGATGCCCCTTTATAACTGGATCCCCCTAACTCAGCTTCTTAAACCCCAGAATATCATAAGTGTATTTTTCCAAACATTATCTGGGTGGAGGCTAACCCTGGTTGAGGGATTGACCCAGCGTTGCATTTTGAGGGATGGCTTCATTATATAGCACAGGTCAGTTTACTGGGTTAAAAATGTGATTAGTGAGAAACTTTCTTTGCAAAGCAGCTCATATAAGAGCAATTCCAGGTTGCTTATGTGTACAGATGTCTAAGTTGTTAGATTTCCCCAGTACTCCAGACACTAGAGGGGGAGTTTCTTTTCATACACTATGACTGAGTGCTGCTTTCCCTTTGCACTTTTTCTTTTGGTGCTTCAGTCTGACATAATTTTATTAGGAGCAATTTCAATGTACTTGCTTTTACAAGATCAAGCAGCTAACTTCTCCAGAAAGGTGTTTAATTTATTGCTAATTTTGTTATTCAAACATGTTGACAGAGGGAATAGAAAGAGTACATGGGTAGTTTAGGAAAAGATTTATGGCTTCATTTTGTAGCACAGATGTTTGTATAAGCATTTACATTTTGAGAAGGTTGTGTTAGCCTACCTGTGCTGAGGTTTCTCTGGGTCTGTGTGCTTTCAGGAAAGAAAAATCGTGTTTAGTCTTCATGCACCTTCTTTTCTGTGTAAAATCTCTAGCTGAAGCTTAACATTCCTAGAATTTGTATGTTTCAAAATCTAATGTTTTAGTGAACTGGAATTTATGCATGTTGTAAAATCCACACAAAGATGGCAGCAATTATTTCAGTCTCTGGTTACTGTGGCATGGTCAGCAACTGTCCTGGTGCCATCTGATACCTTGGTGGCTGCTCTGGGACCCTGAGGACAAGCAGCAGAGCGCTAGGAGGAGGCAGGGAGTGGGTACAGCACTTCGCTGCCATGCTGCAGCTTCTCCCTCCAGCCAGGAGTGCAGTGGGTGAGGAAGGAGGGTTGCATGGAGATGCTCTGTGGGCCTTGCCCCTCGGTTGAGCAGGCTCTCCTCCCGCTGACCCTGTGGCTCGTTTTGCTCCTGGCAGTGCTGCATGGGCAGGTGTATCGCTTCTGCACCTTGGAGGGGACCTGGCTGCTGAAGGAGAATTCCACCCTGCCCTGGAGGAACCTGTCTGAGTGTGAGCCCTCTGACCAGGTAAGAGTTCTTCCCATTCCACCTCCCTCCCCCCTGCCCCTTGCTGCTGTTGTTTAGGACAAAGCAGAAGAGAGGAAAAAAACAGTTGTTGATGCCCATACATTTTTGTCCTGTCAAAATAATCTTGAGTGACTCACCTCAATGAGCCTAATGGTAAGGGACATCAGGTCTCTCCCCTTCAACAAAGGGAACACGGAGGATAGATGAGAGCACATTTAAATGTACATGAGGGCCAAGAGAAGTGACTCAGGTCATCCCAGCTGTGCTGCAGTGCAAGGAGCTCAACTGCAGCAGTGACCTACTGTTATTCCTTTGCGTTTTTTCCACTGTCACGTCATTGTAATAGTGACCATTTGCTCTGTCTTGTTAGCAGCTATTAAGGTGATTAAGATGAACTGAACTGAAGGATATTTGCTTTTTCACCTTTGGGCATGGGGCAATCCCTGCCTTTTTTTTTTGTTTAAGATTTTTTTGTCTTTATACCTTCATTTTCTGTGGGCGATGGAATTAGGCTTGTCAGTGTTATTTTCTTGCCCCCATGCTTTTTACTCTGCAGGGAGCTGAGATGTCTGGCACTAAATGAAGGAGAGCACAGCGATTTTCAGAGGATTTTTGACAGCCATTGGCGTCAGCCAGTGCACTGTGTGCGTTCCCATGACACGTGATACCACTACTACTGTGAACCTCCAAGGGCGATGCTTTTCCTCACAGAAACTGAGTGCACTCTCTCTATCCCAGGATAATGGAACCAGTGCATTACTTAGTCAAAACAGTTCAAGTTTTTGAAAGTCCCAAGAGCTGTGGGTTCTATGCCCTTTGTAGTTTCCATTGCTCAGTGCCTCATTCTTCAGAAGGAATAATGGCTACAAACTAGGAGATGGGAAAAGAGAGAGTTTCTGTTCTCCAAATATGTGAATTTTAAGCTTTTCTTTGACTTGCAGCCTTATTCCTTGTCCCTTTTGTGTTCTGTGCTATACTGGCAGAGCACATTGTCTTAACGCTGTGTGTAAACCTGGTTGTTTGACTTTTCCTTGTTGGCCATTATGATTTCTTCCAGAGCTGTGTTGGGACATGCCAATGAGTGAGATGCCTAATAGTAACGCTTGTTCACTTGGCACCTGCCTCCAATTTTTCATGAACTGATCGGGATTCTGAAACCTTTTGTACATGGTGTCACTCCCTAAAATGTGAACAGCCATGTTTGGTTTTCCAGCTAATGTATGTAGAGCCCCATAGTAACTTTGGTTTATGTATCTGGCATGCGGGAACAAGAAGTTGTTTTTATAAGCTTGTCGTGTGTTATGCCACAGATGTAACTGTAAAACTGTAAAACAAATTCCAGGGTGTTAATGAATCTTTATGAATTTAGGTGTAGGTTGTCATTTTCATGTTTTAAATTGTCAGGTTTCAGTTGTTTGCTTAAGCTTTGAGCCTGAAGAGATTTTCCTTTTTATAAGGCAGCTTTCATAGCATTCCCTTTAAAGCATTAAGCTAGCAAAACTGAGGTACAGCCTGAATGTTCCCCTTAAATCCTCCTGGCTGTGCAAAGTACATCTAAATAACTGTACCTAATTTATGAAGTACAAGGAATGTATTCCTTTGTACAGCACAGGTCTCAGGAATCAATCACAGAGTTAGCAGCTTGAAAAAGGGAAATAAAATCCCTGAGTCTATTTAGATACGTGCTTAGAGATGAACTACAACAGTGAATATGAATGTGCCTCGGAGGCTGAGCAATAAGACTGTGTTAAAATCTAGAGCTGCCTGTACCTTTTCAAGTAATTCTCTTCTCCTCTCTCTAAGGATTTTGGCCAGAATTTTCAAGCAGGGGTCTCAATCATGTTTTCAGTGAATCTGAAGAGAGTCCCCAGTGCTCTAGTTTGCAGCAGGTTGCTCTCTCTCAAACAGTGCAGTGACACCCAGGTCATGAGATGCTGGTGGGCTGGGGTTTGGTACCAGGAGGTTGCTTAGTTGAGGCAGAGGACAGATTATTTGGGGGCAGAAAAGGGTTTTAGCTCTATGAATGCAAGGCATGCTTTGCCTCCAAATCATCAAAGAGCACCTGGTTTGTTGCACTTCAAAGTGTAGATGTGGCACTTTGAAGCATAGATGAAGATCCCTCTCACTGTCACAGTAAAGAGAATTGCTTGGAGCGCTCAAGTCTGAAAAGATTAGGTCTTCCATTTTACTGCAGGTTTGAGTTGTGTCTGTGCTTCCTGCCATCAGTTTTAAGACTTGCTTGTGTGGTAATTCATGTCTCTCCAATTTTATTATGAAATAATGTCACATTATCTATTTTTCTAGCTAGGCTGCAAAACCCAACTATTTGAGTGAACACCTGGGAGCAGCTGAGGAATTAAGATAAAATTTTTATTTCTTTAGAGCATATGGAAAGTGGAAGACTGATTTGGCATGTGCATTTAAACTTGAAAGTAGGATAATGATTTCTGGTTATCATTATGGAAATTAGAAAGTAGCTAGGAGAAAAGAACTGAAGGCCATGAGCTCTCTCTTTTTCCCGTCCACTTTTGTTTTTCTTTTCTTCTTTATATGCTCTCAGGATGCACCAGAAGAACAGCTCCTGAATTTGTCCATCATATACACCATTGGATATGCTCTTTCCTTCTCTGCCCTTGTAATAGCAACTGCCATTCTTCTTGGATTCAGGTAACTGGTGAAGCTTTGAAGAGAGTGAACTAAAGGTTTTATGTTTTTCTATATTACAGTATCAGACTTTGACAAAAACATTTGATTATTTTTTCCCTCCTGCCATCACCTCATTATTTCTCTATCTTTTGTCACTTCTATGTTCCTTCCTAAAATAATTCCTTCTCAAAATGCAACTAAAATTGCCAAATTTTTGCAGTTACCCATATGAACATATGGAACAGGTACTTTTTATCAATTAGAGTATTTGTTAGGCAAGTTTTAATTTCAATAAAATTTCCTCTGGAAGAGGTGGTAAAAGAGAGAGGTGCAAGCATTCCTTCATGGTCTCACCTTGCAGATGAGGCACAAGTCTGAGATGGGCAAGGAAATTTGGGAGGAAAATTTTCGTCTTGATGTGCTTGGGGTTACCCAGAGCGTAAATCTCAGTCTGGCCCATATCCCAGCCCTCACCTGCAAGATGTGCAGAAATGGATTTTTGATGACATTTTTATTTTTGGAGAACTTTTAGAAATTCTTATTTCTTTTGCAGTATGGAAGAGAGTCTAATTTGAAACTATAAAAAGCTTGTGAAATAAATTGCTGTCAGCAATAGTGACATACCGAGTTCATCCAGGTTTGCACCTACGAATTCAACAGAGCATATAAAAATCTAGACGCTGTTGGTTGCACATGCCAAAGTGTGTGTTTGGTTAAAAAATAAACAAAAGACAAAAACCCCCACCAGACCAAAACACAACTTCGGATTCTAATAGGGATCTTTTTTCTTTTTCTCCTCTGTAAATGCAAGAGATGTTTTGATTCCAGCCAGACTTTCCTTCAGTGGCGGGGTGCTGAGTACAGGAGACTGATAGAACTCACGAAGATGAGATCCTGTCCTGTTGTGGGAAGGAAATCCCTCTGCCATGAAGCTGATCTCTACAGCCAGGTCCCATCCCTTCTGTGTCCTGATGAGGTTGCCTCCTAAAAAAGTATAATGTTCCATGTCCTGGTACCCGTATCTGAAATCAAGTCAGGAACCTTCAGGGCTCTGATCCTTAAGAAATTTCCTTCCCTGACGGAAGAATTTTCATTGCCAGTCATTGGTCATTTGCTCTGGTGCCTGCACTACACTTTTAGCAAGGCAGTCCCTTTCATTTCTTCCCTTATGTATTTAAAAAGGCAATCATGTCTTCTAACTTCTGATTTCCAAAACTAAAATGATGCAAGCCTTCTCACATTGAACCATACGTGTTAGCACTGTATTATCCCTTCTCCTTCCAGTGGAGAAGCATAGGTGGGCAATATCCAGGAAGTTTTAAAATGACTGCAGAAATCCAGAGACATGCTCACCCTCTGTGAATGCCATGTGATAATTATGATTTGTATGTTTTGTGCCTGTGCAACTTTGGGACATTTCTGGAAAAGCACCAGATGGTCTTGAAGTCTCCAAATGTCTCCCAGGATAACTGTTTTCTCCTCATTTCACCTATCAATGACACTTCTTGAGTAATCTTAAGAGCCCAGATGTAAAGGTCACAGAGCATAACCATGTACTTTTTGAAGGAAGGAAGAAAGGATGTTTTCTGGCAGGGAACAAAGAGCAATTTTCTGACCAAGGACTGGTAGGAGAGAGGGAATTTTGATGCCCTGATTTTTGTTGGGTGATGCTTTAGCATTTTTTCCTTCAACTAGGAAGCAAGGATTGGACAAGTATACACAAGTGTGTGCTTCTCCTTTTGAAAGTCGGGTTTCAGGGACATCAGAGGTACCAAGAGTCTTGTTAAAACTATGCTATCAATCCATTTTGTGTTCTCCTGTCTAAGTTGCTTACGAGGAGACAACTTGGTCCTGGATCTCATGAAATATGAGACTTACCCCTATGTGAATTGCAGTTTCTGAATTCTGACTGGAAACTCTGCTCATCTCCCCAGAGCTGCTCAGGCTCAACAAATGGGGATTAAAATCCAATTCAATGACATGCAAATACTGATGGGCCTCTTAAAGTTCTTAGACTACAGAATAACCTTTGTATTTGTCTGTAAAAGTGATACAGCAGAGGAAACAGTGTATCTCTAGGGTCCTATTTTGCATCCTCTGAAAAAAATGGAAAGAACTCTGTAATTTCAGTGGTGGAAGCTGAATTAGGCCCATAACTTCATGACTGAAACAATTTGAATAACTTGCCCTGCCTGTAGCAAAAATACTCAGTAACTACTTGCAACCTAATTTCATCAATTGCCTAATTTACATAACTTTTTCAATCAGATTGAAATGTGTAACAGTTCTGAAGGGTAGCAACAAATGAATTTTGAGTTTAAAGAACATAAATATTAATAATAAGTAAATTTTGAAATAAATTGTGACTTAAAAGTGATATAAAAAATTCCATCTGACCTATGACAAACAAGTTTTTCTTCAGTACAAACCTCTACCTTTCAGACTAAGTCAATTTTTCTAACAAAATTTGTGGAGCTGTAAAAACTAGACATTTAAAGTATAAGTTCACTGAAAGTTTTGCTGGAATAATTGCTGATTGCCATATGTTACGTCTGGCTTTTAGCATCTTAAAAATCATACCCAGTGTAACTTCCTTTGAGGTAAAGTTTGTACCCTTGCAGAGCTGGGAGAAAAATGTTTGTGAGTAAGGCTGGTAAAATATTGGCAGTACTCTGCAATTGGATGCCATTTACATGACTGTAGTTTCTTTTGCTATCCCTTAACATGCTTTTTTTTTGACAAGTAGCAATTTTATTGTCTTTGCAGCTGGCTGCTGAAATTCAAGCGGATTTTTCCTTTGTTTTTTTGTTTTCAATTCTGAATGCAGAGGTGAAAAATCTGTTCCTTTTACTTCTACAGAAAGTATTTACAATTCTCCCAGAAGGCAATTTGAATGCAGATTTTTCTCTTGTTGTCAAAGGGTGGTTTGCAGGTGGATGTTTTTTCATTGTGGGTTTGAGCACAGCCAGAAGCTGCACTACACACCAGTCCTGAGCTTTGCCGAGGTAAACTTGCGTAGTGACATTGGGGTCAATTCAAAGCAATTAGCTTCAGCATTATGTGGAACTTGACTTTTTTAATCCTTTCAGATAAGGCTTCTGAAAATGACTTTATTTTTATACTTTTAGAGCTTTTGAAATACTTTTTTTCTTAACGCACCTATCTTCTTCCTTCCCCCAGACATTGGCTCTGAGGGCTGAAGTTTTGAATGTGTTTTCCTTGATAGTATTTTCATCCCAAAGACAGTTTGAAATCCCTACAGCCATTCTCAAGTTATGGGATTTCCTTTGGTGCCTCCTGATTTCTTACAGGGCTTGTTCCTTTTCTGAGTCCTGTGTCTGATGTTGCATCTTTTATGCAGGTAGTGGATTGTGACTAGATTTTTCTTTTTACAGACATCTGCATTGCACAAGGAATTACATTCACCTGAACCTATTCACCTCTTTTATCCTCCGGGCTATATCCGTTTTCATTAAAGACTCGGTGGTGAAGTGGATGTACAGCACAGCCACACAAGAGTACCAGTGGGAAGGACTTATAGCCTTCCAGGTAAGGCCAGGCACTGTGGTCATTCTCAGCATATTGGAGTCATCACTGTGATGTCTGCATCACAGCAGGTGATTAAATTCTTTAGTTGATGGCATGACATGTTTCTCTGCCTGTGGGAAGTTTGCCTGCACTGACAGAGGAACAAGAAGGTGATTGCATACATACATATATACATACACTAATGCCCATATCTTCTTGCTATGCTGCAGTTTCATTTCTTTCTAGCAGTGACAAGAGGGCATTTATGTCCCTAAGCCAGCATTTTTTGTGATAGAACTGTCCATCTGGTCAGTTGGTTGTTCTTGGTCATCTCTATATAATCTCTTGATGACAGGAGAAAAAGGAAGCATCTGATTAAAATGCAAATTTGAAAGCATTTAGAAAAGCTTTGGAAGAGTAGGCTAATTAAATACTTCTAATTTATGAGAGAGGATATACAACTCTTTTGTAAATAATGATGAAAGTGTGCTCTTCCCCATTTGGATTTGGAATGCAAAATGTACTTGAAACCTCAAAGAAAGGTAGCTTTATTATCTGTGTAGCTCTTGTGACTCTAAAACATGGGTATGACGTTTGCTGCTGCAGTGCAGGGTTGGACTGGTAAAGGGAAACTCTCCTGATGCATCCTTAGTGCCCATCCTTTTCTGACACTGCCTAAGGCAGAAGTGCTAAAATGACATAGTGAACCTCATATGATGGTTGATTTTTTTCCTCATCTGCAACTTATCAGTTGCCAGAAAATAACATTGTAAAACACATCTTAAATGGTTTGGAAATGTTCATATTGGCTTGTCAGTCATTTCCTCTTTCCAAAAAGTGTAGACTTTATGATTTTACACATGGTTTACTCAATACTGGCTTCATCAGGTCTAGTGGATATATTAATTAGGTAATCAGATTTCATACTTATCTAAAGCCCTACTGATCATCTCTGTAATTTACCAGCTATGAGAGAATTTGTACTTAAATGGAGTGCACTGGGCAACATTGCTATTCTGTGAAAATAACCTCTGCTTTGGCAAATAGTCAACCTTATGGCATCCATCTTTTCTTTTTAATAGAGAAATTCTCAACTGCAAAATAGAGCATCCAGGAGAGTGAAAGATTCACTGACTGTGGTTGATATATTACTTTGCACTTGTTCTTTTCATCTTTATTCATGCCTTTGAAAAATAAAATCCATTGTCTTATGAGGGGAAATACAGAACATGTACCTTTTTTTTTAAGGAGTAATGTTGTTGAAAGCATCTGTCTGCTATGCATAGCATCTATTGCTGGCTTCTGTCCATTCAGTAATAAAATACATTATTAGTTTAGCAAACTCTTTTTTGGAGGAGCAAGAGTAGGAAGGAGAGCCAGTCTTTTGAGTTAGTATTCTTTTATTTTCAGTCCCTGTTGTGTTACTTTGGGTTATGCTTTCTTCCGTTGCAGGAATCACTCAGCTGCCGTTTGGTCTTTGTGATGATGCAGTACTGTGTGGCTGCAAACTACTACTGGCTGCTGGTGGAAGGCATGTACCTGTACACACTGCTGGTGCTTTCAGTCTTCTCTGAGCAGAGGATTTTCCGCCTTTATCTCTGCATCGGCTGGGGTGAGTTGGTTTTTCTGTTTGTCCGCTTGTGGCTGCACTGGCAGATGTATAAGAGGAAATTTTGTGTGTCTGTCCTAGTGCTTCCCAGTTCAAGTCCTGCACTCTGCATTCTCTTTTTGTTCCCGATCCCTTACCTTGTTTGGGTGGAGGGTGTGGTCACAGCTTCTGGATACTCATGGCCCAGAGGCTGTTGTAGAAACACGCAGAAACTCACCAAACCAGTGGCAGGCACGTGGGACTTTTCCTGCAGAGCATCAGCTTCCCAGACCAAATGATGTGTGGGTGGTTCCAGCTGGGTGTGGACTTTTCTGGACTGTCCTGCTTCATCTCCTGGAAGTTTTCCATTGCAATAAAAGACATGTTAACTACTTGTGGTGCAAAATCAATGTCCACATCTGGGCGAGGACAACAGTAGAGAAATGGTGGCAGCGTGGGGGGGAGTGATGCAAAGGTGCTGATGAACCAGGGATTGCTAGCAGAGAGGCGTCAGGCTGGCTAAGTGGGCAGAGCAGGTCAAAGAAGAATTTTTCTGGGAAAAAAGGATCGGGGTGTATGTCCCATGGGCAGGTGTGTGCTTGAAATCAAGGATTGTGATGCCTTGAAATCAGTTGGTTGAGCGAGGGTCACCTTCTGTAGAAAGACTAAAGCTTTGATTCTTTCACTGTATAGTTCACCTGAAAATACATCACAGTTTGGGATTAATCCTATTTTTGGAGTGATCTTGCATGTACTTTTATTGCATTCTCTCCCTTCCTCTTCTCTAGCTTTGCCTTTTGGTGGAGTCAGGCCACTTTTAGAAAGATGAAAGTAAATCCAAGTAAATACTACAAGTGCTTTCACAGATGCTAGCTGGAACATTTAAATTGCTTTGACTCCCCTCCTCTCTCTATGAATTTTGATTGTGAATATTTTAGCAAATTAGTTCACTGGAAAAATCCATATAAATGGCATATTATTGTGAATTACCCGATTCTACAAAAACACAAGAAATGGTTTTCTGGCATGTTAATAGGAATAAATAAATAAATGCAAATAATAGCAGTTTCCTGCTGGAGAGTTTTATTTAAAGTTCTCCATCTTCCATATTCTTTCATGTCAGGCATGCAGCAAAAGCAGCACCATTTTGTTTAACATTTGAACTATATGTTTTAATTAGACTCTCAATTTAATTTAAAAAAAGAGGGGAGGGGGAGCTATCCTGAATTAGTGAGTGAGGTCATGAAGAGATATGGAAAAGAAATTAGAACAAAATTATATCTGGTCAAATCCTCAGGGCTGTGTGTTTTATAAGAAAGAGTTAGGCTGCTTTTGGTCTGAATCACTTCTATTTAGAGTTTGTCTCCTGCAAATGCAGAAGGCTGAAACAGATGATGTTATTTTGGCTTTGTTCTTCCTTTACAAAGGTAGTTTGCTATTGTATATTTGAATTTCTAGATGAGTATGTGGAAATGGGCAGCAATGCAAGAACTTGGCACTAGATACATGGGTTTCATCCAAGCTTCCTAGAAAAGCTCTATCTGTGCCATTCAGTCATTATCTGTACAGTGTCTTGCTCTTCCATATGTGTCTGCGTGTGCAAACCTTGCCAAGGATTCTCCACCTTCAAATGCAGAAGCATGTTCTCTTTCAGTGCTCCCAGATTAGTTATACCAGATAAGTTTCATCTCTAACCAGTGGAAAGATACAAAGATTTTTCCTTTTCTTTCTGCTTCTTCATTGGTGATTCCATTTTTTGTCTGCTCAAGTCTGTCACCAGGTGACTTTTCTGAGCATTGCATACAGTAAAGATTTTTATTTAATTTGATTCTTGAGCTGGATGATAGCCTCAGCATAATGCTGAAGCTTCAGAGAGAGACAGTAGTTCCTGTTTGAACTGTTGTTCTGCTCTTTGGAATAGTTAATCAACTGTAAAAATAAAGCTGGAACAAAAAATAAATATTTGTTTGATTGCCAGAGCTAATTTGATACTCTGACCCTTTGTTCCATTAATGAATTGTCTTCCTACAGGATAATTTTTTAACTTACTCATTTCTCATAATTTGATGAATATTTATGCGTAAAATTTTCATGTTTGTATTGCTCAAAAGCATAGTCACTTCATGTTGTTATTTCTTACAATTATAACTGAAGATTAATACATATAATTAATATAATCTTCAGTTATATACAGGTATAACTGAAGATTAACTGTGATCACTCTCAGACATGCCAGAGTCTGCTCTCCTGAAGCCCAGGGTACTGAGCCTGATGTGCACCCTCCTCACTGCCCTAAGGTCCTTTCATGGTCACTGCAGTCAAGGCTGCCCTTGAGCTTCACATTCCCACCAGCTCCTCCTTGTTGGTGAGAACAAGGTCCAGCATGGCACCTCTTCTCATTGGTCTTCTGTTGCGTGGAGAAGGAATTTGTCATCAATGTGATCCAGGAAACTCCTGGATTGCTTACGCCCTGCTGTGCTATCCCTCCAGCAGATATCTGAGTGTTTGAAGTCCCCAGAAGGACCAGGGTTTCTGACTGTGAGGCTGCTCCTGTCTGTCTACAGAAGGGCTTCCTGGTCAGGCAGCCTACAGCAGACTCCCCTATAATGTCACTTGTCCCTGTCCTCCCTTTAACCTCACCCATATGCTCCTAGTCAGCTCCTCATCCATCCCCAGGTGGAACTCCATGCACTCCAGCTGCCGCTGATGTGGTGACACCCCCTCCTCCTCTCCCCTGCCTGGCCTTCCCAGAGAGTCTGTGGCATTCTGTTCCAACACTCCAGTGAGTAGCCATCCCACCATGTTTCTGTGATGCCAGTGAGATCATAGCCCCACAGGTACTGGCACTGGTATCCTGGTGATAGGAGTGGGATGGATTAAGGATCCTATTCCCCAGTAACTTTAGTTTAAGGCTCTCTTCCCAGGCTTGGCAAGCCTGTGACTAAAGATTCTCTTTCTCTTCTCTGTCAGATTCAGCCCACAGTAGACCAGTTGTTTCAAGATATTCCAAATATATTTTTGTTACATGATTATACCAGGTCAGTTCTAAAGTCAGTTATTAGACAGCAATCCATTTATTATCAGTTCAAATGACTAATTATTCTTGGCTGTTGAAGTGTTTATAAAGGGAAAATTCTGTTTGTCTTGCATTATTGTACTTTACAAAACCTAGAAAAGTCATAAAATCTTGATAGACCTATGAAAACTAATGTAGTTTCATAAATTGGGAGTCATTTATACTAACATCATATATTGATAGGATTCTATAAACCTTCCCTATTACTTGTGAGGTGACTGTATTCCTAGTGGCCATTTCTTTGCTGAGATTTCATGCCATGCTAGGCTTTGAGATGGCAGTGTTAAATTTTTTCAATTTCATTTAATGTGGAATATGTCTTGCTTATGTCTTCTATTTCTTCATCAAAGCAAACTTTCATACATTTGTGTCAACCTTAAGTTCCACATATCTTACTGCAAAAACAATTGTATATTCTATTTTCAGCATTGATGGAAAAAAACAAGGAAACAGAAACACTTAACAGCATCAAAACCCCAGAATTTTTAATAGGCTAATGAAAGAGCAGGTAGGTGAGAGGTTTCCTTCACTCTGGGGGTCAGTACAACAGCAGCTGCAACAGCTGTCAATTCACATAGTCATTTGCACTTGCAGAAAAGAAAATCTGTTGCTGTACACTCCTGGTACCTGGTGCTTGCTTGAGAAATTCTTGCCCATGCATCTCACTTTCTAGAGAGAAGAAAAAACATGTATAGAAAGGGTTGAAAAACACCACCCAACCTAACTACAGAGATCAAGATCATTACTTTTTTGTTTTGTTTGTTTCTCAGTATGTGCAGACTGGTCTGAATCAGTGCCATCATGTCTGAGCCCACGGCAGGAGTTGCTGAGCCTGACATTGACTTTCAGCTATCAGTATGGTACTGAGTAGTCTCTGGAGAAGAGCAGTTTATACTGTAAAGCTGCTGTATATGTGGAAAGGGGACCTGTTCACATGTAGGAGTAGAGAGGAGGGAAGAATGAGGAAACAACAGAAACATCCCACAGTGACTCTGAGCAGCGTCCAGACAAGAGACCATATTCAGCACTAAAGGCTAAGAAGAAAATGTTAATAAGCAGCTAAATATTCTCTGAACTTCTGTGGTAATTTTACACCCAGTTGCACTTGCAGCAGGAAAATCACCATTAAAAAAAAATAATCTGCTTCTTTCCAAACATTGGCAATCCAAGCTTGCTCTAAGGAAAAATACTTTGAGGAATGAAGCTATTAAAAGCAGGAAGCCTGGCTAGGGCATCAAAATCTACATCCTGATTACAAGGAAGATATGAGTGGAACAGACCCAGTAAGAAACCTTCCCTCAGAAGCCCATTACAAACTCAGTATAGCGACAGGATGCATTCATTGCACTGAGCACTTCTCTATTTTCAAATGAAAACTCTGCTTCAGACAAGGATGTAAAAATAGATTGTGTCCAGACTGATCTTGGTACGAAATGCGTATCATGTTAATTAACGTGTCATGTTAATCCTCTTCACTCCCTGTCTTCTAAATTAAACTCTTTCATGTTTTTCCCTTTTTAGGAAGAAAAAAAAGTTTCATCTTTTCTTCTCAGATCATCAGTGCTTTTACTCTTTTTACATGTAGTCATATTTATTTATAATTTCTTTCAGTTCCTCATGGCATCATTCTTGCATTACTTCATGAATCAGTTGATCATGTCAGAGCATCTTGGATGCTTTCTGAGAGAAAGAAGAACAGGATTGTTCTGACAGCAGTAGTGTCCTGGTTTATGTGCCTGATTTTCTCGGAGGTTGAACTTTCCTCGTGGAAATGAGGGATGTCAGGTTGTGGCTGAAATACTGAAAGGAGCCCTTAAATGCTGTATCCAGAGTATGTTCTTCTTTAAGGGTTTCAGCAGGATGGGGGTGCTGTGGTTCTTCAGAGGCAGATCTACTTCAGGAAGAATCTTTAATCAGCACTTGAGGATGAGGGGAGCCTCTCTTGCTCCTCATGTGTCTTTCCTGAATTTGCCTCCATGTAAAGTGTGGTACAATGCAAGGCTTCAAATGCGATGTGTCTGTAAGAATGGAAACTTCCTTGCACGTGGAGGTAAGGGAAGGATGATGGCATGGAATAGCACCACCTGGTGACCCCTCTCTCTTAATGGGACACTGGGTTCCCGAACAAACCCAAGCTTTTTTGTTCTGCTACCAAAACACCTCAGACCTGTTAAATGAAGACTGATTCTTGCATGCTGCTATCAGGCCATAGTAACTTCATTAGCAGCTGCAGGAATTTCCTGCCCCTCTCATTAGGGATAGTGGAGCATTCTGAAAATGTCAGCCTTTGCAGATTTTCTCAACTTTCTGTTCTCTTACCTACCCCACCCTTTTGCTATTCTGAAAAATGACTGGTTTTCCAACTTTTTTTTCCAACTTTTTTTTCTTACTGTGCAGGCACCTGGCCAGGTATAGAATATATAAGCTAAACTGAAACTAAGTAGGTTGTGCTGCTTATTTATGCAGTGGGGTGTGTTAAGATGTTGATTTGGCAGTTCCATTACTTTCTCATAATCCATAATATATATTATTATTGCTGCCTATAATTCAGTCATTTGAAGTTGAACTTTATTAGCTGAGCTGTCAGCAGGCTTATTTTCTAGTACACTTGACAGATTTCATAATCACCATGTAGTGTTCCAAGATTTTGGGTCAGCTATCAACCTGCAAGAATTAAGATTGCAGCATTTATCATGATCAGGCTATTGCACTTTGTGGCATCTTCAGCAATGATGCAGTACAGAAGAAAAAGTAGACATTACCATTTCCAGAAATCAGAGACTTTTCTTTGGTCAGGTAATCTCAGAAAAGATCCATCTCAGAGCTTTCTGTATGACAAAAAAGCAAATCAGAAAGAGTTCAGCCAACACCTTAAATAAATGCCTCCTATAAATGAGTGCAGTTTTTTTTTCTTGGATATCTGATACACTTTGAATAGCAGTAGCAGAGAAAGAAATGTGAGACTGAAACTCAGATGCATCAAAAATGTTATGTTGGAAGCCCAGGAGTGGAATACACCACTGATTTTGTTAATGAGACATAGTCATCTGTGGTGTTTATTCAATGACTTGTATTCAGTTTACTTCCTCTGCCTGCTCAAACCAGACAGAATTCTCTTGACTGAGTGAAGTAACCAGAATAATATATGTTTTTTGCCAGTTAATGCAGGCTAATTAGATATCAAGATTGTTAATTAGTCTTTGGAGAGTCTCAGTGATCCTTGCGAACTGCAGATACTGCAGAGATGCTTCAGATTTGCTTTTTTGCTGTGATGGAATGACTTCTGTAGGCTTGAAGTGGATTAGGGAATGTTCTTGGGGCAATCTCCTCTTTAGATCTTCACTAGGGCTTTGGAAAACTGCATGTTTTCCCATCTGCTGAGGCCATGTCCCAGACAGTTTCCAGAGCAATCCATTTCTCAGGACAAAGCTTTGTGAATTTGGTAGGTGTCAGGTAATACCCATGCAGTAAGATTTGAACATCAGTGCTAATTCATGTGTGTGTTGCACTGTTAAGTCTTGGTGTCTCAGACTAAAATGTGCATTGCCAGCATGGAAAATAGTGTGACTGATGGTGCTGCAATACCAAGACATCCACTGTGTGCATCACGAGTGGGAGTGGGCAGAGAATGTTGAACATGTGGCTTTATACTTGCTGGATACTAATTTGTATAATATTTGCATCGCTGATGGAATTCTGTTATATCAGCCTCCCTCTAGTTCAGCTCTTTTGAAATAGTATTAGTAATAGGTTCTCAATTCAAATGTCAAGTGATTTGATTAAACATGGAGAGATTTCTGATGTATCCAGAAGACTGAGATATCCACAAGTCATTGTTGTTGTCACTTGATCTATCAAATGATATATCCACTGACGTACAGCCTTTGTGCTCTCAGTGTTTGTCTTATCCTGTAAGTTTTATATTAAGATGTCTTAGTGCTCAGCAAAGTCAAGAAAGGAATAATTCAAACTATAATTTGTTTCTGTGAATCAAAGTCTCATTTGGTTTGGAAGTGATGTGCAGTGAGCCTGTTTTAATCTCTTTATATGACTGTAGAGGCAGCATAAAGTTTTTGGTAGCTCTGCTCTCAAAATACTGTCTATTCTCAGTATCAAATAAATCCATGGAACATGGTAGCTATTTGCCCAAATAATCTCTACTTAATGCATTATCTTTTCAATTATTTTAATTATTAGTATTTTTTCCTTGCTGCTCTTTGTTCTTTTATTTTTTTTTAATTAACAGATGGAAATTATTATTATTATGTGTCCATAGTATTTAGCTGATCTGATAGCAGAGAAATTCTACAGTATAACAAAAATGAAGAGCTTTTTACTGATAATACCTGATAAAGACAGTGCTTGAGATATTCAGACTGTGGGAGATCACCAATTTCCCTGTGGCTTCTGCTGCCATGAACTGTGGATTTGCCCTGTGCAAAACTTACTGCTGCAACCTAATGTTCTTACAGTCCCTTACTTTACTGGTTCTTAAGAATAAAGTAACAAAGTACACTGAATGTTGCTCTTTCTATACAATGCACATGCAGCATCAGACATTGTCAAAGGAGGAATTAGACCATCTTGATCTATCCTTAAGCAGAAATTCCTCATCCTGCCTTTTTAGTCACAACCTGCTTTCTCTTCCTTGTGTGCATTTTTATCATTCTCTGTACTGAGTATCTGTTGGTAAATGCACTTCAAAATTACTTTCAATGACCTAGGCTCTTCGTAAATGAAAGTAGTTAATTAGAGAGCCTTTGACTCTGTAAAGTAGGTAATGAGTGCCAGCTTGCCTGGCTTGTCTTGCTGCCCTTCACACCCCAGATGAGCTGAGCAGCCATAGCCCATGTGCTGTCAGTAGAGGGTAGGGCCAACCTCTCCTCACTGCCAGCTTCATCTGCTGCAGCCTTGCTGCTGTCCTTGCTGCAGCCACTCAAGTCCATGCCAGTACCACAGCCAGAACTGGGACTTCTCTGTGGGGCAGGATACTTCCTGGGTGTGCCCACAGTCCCTCTGCCATGGGGGCCATGTGGGGTTGGGTGTGCTCCAGCCTGGACACCAATAGACAGCCTGAACTTGGTCCTGCATGAATGTAGTGTAGGTGACCCACAAGCAGAAGTTTAGACACAAAGGTTTTGGTCAGAACACATTGCACTCCTCTCTGGCATGAATACAGAGGTTAGTAGAGCTTCCAAAACTTTAATTCCCTTGGCCTGTCCATGAAAATATCCACAGAAGTGATGAATGTCTGTTATGGGGCACTTGTGTTGTTCATTTTTCATGCCTGTTGAGGACTAGGTGGGAGCCTAGTTCATGGCAATCTATATTGGATGAGGAGCTTCAACCCTGACACCAGTTAATTGTGTTGCTCATCTTTATGGGGGGGAGGAGGGGATGCGAGCAGAGGGAGTTTTCCTTCACTCTGATTTTCCCAGTCTCAGTGTCAATGTCAGCTTTGTCTCCTCTCTTTTCAGGTGTGCCAATGCTGTTTGTTATCCTCTGGGGAACTGTCAAGTACCTTTATGAAGATGAGGGGTTGGTTTAGTTCTGATTTTTATAGCTGTCTCATTTGTGCTGTATGTGTGCACCAGCAGGTCACTGTTTGCTTTCTGTTCAGTGTGGTTTGCTTTGGCAATGTGCTGTAACCTCACATAATTGCTTCTGTTTTGTCTGAAGGTCTTGCATAACATTTCAGAAAGGAGCATATGTTTTTTTTCTGATCAGAATTTTCTGCATGTCTGAATGAATCTGTTCTTTTGCAGGTCAAGGAAAGGTATGTTTTGTTGTTCTGTACTTACAGTAACAACAGTAGCAGTCATCCTACCCAACCAAGACCACTTGTAATACTGTGCCTGTGGCAATAGCGTTTACAGTTGTTTCAGAGGAAGACACCAGCCTCCCACAGAATTCTGCATGGATTTGTAGTGATTAGCCTATGCCTAGCAGCAGAGAAGTGATTGCCTTTTCTTGTTTAAGCTGCCATTATTTAGATTTTCCTAAAATAAAGGCGCATTCTCTGTCTGCTTACGTTAGTCTTGCTGAAGTCAACTATGTCACGCACTAGACTGCTGTAAAACACAAAATATATTTTGTCCATTTTTACCATGGTGGCTGTTTTGAAAAAAATTACCTTTGTATATGTTATATGTACTAAAGAGCATTGTAGCTTGTTGGTTTTGTTTGTGGGTTTTTTTTGAAGGGAGGAAAGTGGCTTCCTTTTACAGAGATAGTGGCTGCCTAGAAATATTTGGGTAGCTTTCTTTGTGAAAAGAAATAAATCTACGCTCTTTCATTTTTATTTTAAATTTATTATTTAATGGGTTTTTTCTCTTACTTAGTTTCCAAACTACCCAGCCAAAACTTTTGTAGATGATCCCTTTTTTTTTTTTTTCCCCTTCCAGACACAATTTTTGCTGGAGAGATGCTGCAATATGAAAATTCAGTTTAGTCAGACCCATTTCCAAACTGTTTTCTGGTGTTTCTGAGTATTAAGAACCAGCTTTTTTTTTTCGTGTGTTCCTCATAGTGCTGAACCAATTCAGTCAAAGCTGCCTTTTCTGGCTTAAGCAATACTAGGATTTTTTGACTTTCCTTTTCAAGGTTGACTTGATGATATTCTGTAACAAGATTGTGGCTATACTGATGTACTGCAAGTTTTGTTGAAATTACCACAATAGGTGTAGAGACCATTCAGCCTCTGAACAGGCAACATTCCATGGCCATATCTTCCCACTGATGTAGAAAATGTATTCAAAGTGCTCATGCTGAGCCTCTCACATTATGCAGTGCTCAGAGCTGATTTATAGTTTCTATTAAGGAAAACTGTCACTCAATGCCTTCAGCAGACCTTAAAAGGGGCAATTTTGCACATTATTGAATTTTCTAAATCTTGTCTAAATATTTGTAAAATACAGCAATAAATAACCACTTACAGCAGCTGCTCTGAAAGGCAAGATTTCTGTGCCTTGGGCAGGCATTTGCTAAAGCAGCCAGGGATATCTTTCATACTGTTTGCCATAGCTCTGTCACCATGCAGTGTGCTGTAAATTTCATTTGTTATTTAACTACTTCCCTGGCTATGAAGAATAACTGGAAATAAATGTGGTCAGGGTGGGAATCTGAGGCAGTCCTGTGAACGTAGCCATTTGAGTAAAGGACTGAAGTCTGCAAGACTTGGTTGGTTGCACACTGGCTTCTTCTTTCCTTACATGTGCGAGTATAAACTCCTTTAGAATGCAATTAGTGTTTTAAAAAGGGAGCTATTAAAAAATATATTGTCTAGATTACAATTAGAGGCAAGCTGGTGGTCTTAGTTATTAGACTGTGCCTAAAAAGCTAATACTTACACATTTTTGCTTCTGTCCGCAATTAAGTATGAGAGCAAAACAGTCAGCCTTCAATCCTTTTTTTCAATTCACAATTGCTACATTCCTTGTAGCAATTCAAGGTGAAAATTCACTGTTTTTACTTTTAGAAGGAGACTAGTGGATTGAGAAGCAAAGGCATAAACATCCCACTCGCATTTTTTTCACAGGACAAATTCTCCATTGATGGCTCTGAGGCTATTAGTTGCCAAGCATCTTCTGAGAGGAGCTGAGCAAACTGTAGAGACAGATCCCAAGCACAATAGATATTGGTGTATTTATCAATGTGGCAATCATAGAAAGCACAGATGGGCAAGAAACCATGTAGAGATCTGCCAGTTTTATTTTCTGGATGCTTCAATAGCCATGGCACCTTAATTGACCTCTAATGGTTTTTTTATTGCACGTATTCCTATAAATTTAAAGGTAGCTAAAATTGATGTGTGCCACAGGAAGCAAATTAACACAGAAATGTAGCAGAATTAATGTAAAGAATTGTTTCTCAGCCTCTGTTATTATAAAGAAATTTTTTAATTGCCTCTGCATCTACTACAGCTAGCAAGAAAATTAGAACTCCACTTCCAGCTATGCCTATTATCCCATCAGTCTTGAGATGTTCAAATAAAATTAATTTCAAAGGCTCCATGAAGCTGGCCCCCAGTCACGTGTACCAATTAAGAAGTTCTATAACTCAGGTTTTGGCTCAGGTACACTAAATGCACACGATCTGCACACCTTTCTTGTCCAATATTAAAATGCAATTGAATTGGAGGCTGTAGAACTGCTGGTGGTAATAATATGCTTTTTGCACACATTTAAATGAAATTGAAGGAAAAACGATATCCCAAGCCATTCTCAGACTTGCAGACCCTGCAAGGGAATGTGGAATTGCCACAGCCAAGCTGCTATGCTTTCCTCTGTAGTAAGTGAGTACATGTGGGTGTGTGCTTGTAGCGTGGATCACTCCCAGGTGCTGCATGGTTTGCTCTTTTCTCCTAGGCTGTCTCACTACAAGGCTGGGGACGGTTTCAGCTCCACCCAAGCTGAACTTTCATAGATCTGTTAAGAAGCCTTAGGGAAAATTGTGCATATGCATGTTTTGGCAGAAGTGATTTAGAAATGAAGAGAAACCTTTTTTGGGAAGGAACCTATGTTTTATAGGTTTTATAGGTAGTGCTGTTTCCTAGTTTTTTTCCCAGCCTGTGTAGCTCAGAAACCTGCTGGCTTTCCTGGTGACTGTTGCTTTTGAGTAATGCTGAGCAGGAGGCTAACAAAGATATTTCATAGAAATATTAAGAATGCTGTCACTGCGGCAACAAGCGAAGTGGCACGTGAGCACTGCCCTAACACCTGGGCCATCCTACACAGACGTGGCCGATCAGACAGTGGTGGTGGCTGGCTGTGGCCAGAGGAAAGGAACTAGGTGTACAAACCCCGCAGCACAAGGTTCACTTCAGACCAGTGATCCCAAACTGTGGCTGCCACGACTTTTCTTGTCATTTTTCTCCCATACTGCTCAAGGAAACAGGAATTTTAAAAGCTAAAATGAGACTCGTGTGGTAAATGAAGTATTATATTGCTGCAGCATGCTAATTACTTGGTAGAGGGCTCAGGTCAGCAAAAGTTAGGAACTGTTGCTCCCATTTTTGATTTTACTTGTATATAATTTTTAAAACTCCCAGTGGGCCTGAAACCTTGAGCATATGAACTGAAGAAGCTGGAGATTGCAGCTGCAGTTGCTTTCCCCTGGTTGAAATTAGTAACTCCTTTTTGAAAAGAAGGACAGATAAAATAGATGACTGATCTCAGTATTGATATGAGAATAATTGATGGTAAGGAATGAGATAAAGAACTAACAAGCAATTAAATAAGATGATCTGGCATTGGAGACTGAAGAATAATAAAATAACAGTACAGGACAAGGAAGCTAAGAATGAAAGCGGAAAGATCAGACTCAAACAGATTCCCCCCTTCTTCTTTCCGCCAGATGACAAATTTGACCTTGGTTTTAATGGAGTAAATCTTCACAATTAATGGATGATAATTCATAGCAAATTGTGGAGGAAAGCTAGCCATTAGTGGGCAAGAAAGGCTGGTGAATAGCATCCAGTTGGATTATGATAGCTGCAATAGTACAAAGCATTCAATGTTTCTAAGAAGCAGCTGCATCTGTTTCTATGTCAGCATGATGTGCTTTCCTAGTATCTAGTCCTTAATATTGTTTTCCATCTGCATTGCTGGAACGGAATGAAAAGCAAGAGATTGTAGTAATGAACTGAAACTTTTCCTTTTATCTCCCTTTTGTCCTCTTACTAGTTGCTGGACCAGAAACTATAACATGAATTACTGGCTGATCATCAGGCTGCCCATTCTCATTGCCATTGGGGTGAGTCTGAGACGTGTGCTGTGAGATGGCAGATTTCCCTGAGCACAGCACGATATGGTACAAAGATGCACACGTGGCCATTGTGGATGTCCAAAGGCTAATAACCCTTGAGGCTGTTGACATTTTCATTCAGAAATGTGATTTTATGAAGCCAAATTGGTTTCTGTCACTGAAATTCCAGACTAGCATTTTGTTTCTTTAATTTGGCCAGAAGCTGTCACGTTGTAGGGACAGGATGTGATAACAGAACAGCGTGCTGCAGCAGTCCCGTAAACTGAGCAGGAAGGTAGTTCGGGGGACCAGATACTATTTCAGATACTGGGACACCAAAGAGCTGCAAAACGTGTGGCATTGTGTAGAAATGTTTTACAGGCACAACACTGTGTCAGGCTCTGACCTCCAGACAAGGCAGATGGGCCAACCCACACCTTCACTGTGTCTCACTCCCCAGAGAGTAAGTAGGGTCCCCTGCTTTGTGTAATGAAGTGCCTGTGTTTTCAAGGGTGGCTTGTGCATTCACATTTAGACCACAATTCCTTAGCAAGGAGTTGAGTTCCATGGTAAATTCTGCAGCTGCTGTGTATCAGGATGCACACAGACCTACACATGCATACACAAACCAGTGTTTTTGATTACTTATGCACGTGTTTTTATTGATGGTGATGTAAATTATTCTTTCATTTCTCCAGGTGAATTTCCTCATCTTCATCAGAGTTATATGCATCATCATCTCCAAACTGCAGGCTAATTTGATGTGTAAAACTGACATAAAATGCAGGTATGTCTTAAGGTGGTCTGACACTTTTCATGCTCATCAGAATAAAAGTAGACAAGGACATACATGAAAGGAGTGGGCTGACAAAGGTAGTTAAAGAGCACAGCCCTTGGGTAATATGTGAGTGTGATGTCTTGGATGGATGTCTTGTGATGTCTTGGCAGTCCCCAGAAAAGTCTAGTAAAGCCAGGGCAGGTATTTCACCTGTGTTATAAACAGAAGGCTTGATGTCTGTCACTTTACAGTGTTCCATTCGACTGGATGAATATTAATTAAGCAGATACTTTTAGAATACTTGCAGCATATGCAAGTACTGAATGTTAGAGTCCTTGAGATCACCCAGAGAAGGGCAACAAACCTGGTGTAAAGGCTGGAAGAAACTTCCTATGAGGAGTGGCTGAGGATTTCTGACTTGTTTAGTTTGGAGCAAAGGGCTCTGAGAGATGACCTCATTGTCTTCTACAGGCCCCTGAGGAGTAGAAGTGGAGAGGGAGATGCTGAGCTCTTCTCCCTGGTATCCAGGGGTGGGATGTGTTGGAATGGCTCCAAGCTGCACTGGGGGAGGTTTAGATTGGACATTAGGAAGCATTTCTTTACTGAGAGAATGGGCAAACGCTGGAACAGGCTTTCTTGAGAGGTGGTCAGTGCCCCAAGCCTCTTAGTGTTTGAGGCATTTGGATGGCGCCATTAAAAATGTGCTTTAAGTTTTGAACAGGTAGTTGTCGTAGGTTCCTCCCAGCTGAAGTATCCTATCTTATTCTAATTTGAACAAAATAATATGAGTTGATAGAAATAAAAGTTTCTACTTCAAGGAAGACAAGATGGGATCATTTTGAGTTTTGCTCCTTGTTTTTCTTGCCAGCTGTTATTGGGACAAACTTTAAATCTTGAATGCATGACATGTTTCAAGAGAAATGTCAGGGCTTTCACAGAAATGTTCAATTTTTGGTTTGCAGGCTTCAGTCTATCCATGTCTGTATTCTTCCTGTTATTTAATCATCTTGCTAAGATTCATGGTTGCATCCTTCATTTCTGCATCTCGACTTTTGTGTTGCAGTCTGAAAGACACTGTAATAATAACAAGTTAGCTCTTGAAGTGTGGAGCTACATCCTGTGGTATGTGAACTGCTGCTGGCACTGGACTTAGCTACTTGGACATTGGGTATTTTAATGCTGCAGCTTTCTAAACTAGACACAGTTTATTACTATGTATTTTGGCGCATTATTATCAGTGTAGCAGTGCTGGGTATGTTACCTACCTTCTTTACCTCACATGAAATTTTGGAAATACTAATGTGTGTTGAAAGTTCAAAGCAAAGATGCAGACTTGTCTGAGCTGGAGGCTTTGGTTCCAAGCCTACTTGTACAGAAAATGGAGTCTTTTCAGACGGTCACAGTGAAAGGACAAGGGCAGAAGTCACAAGTTATAGCAAGAGAAATTCCCCGTGCATGTCAGGTGAAAATAAATTCACAGTCACAGTGGTCTGATGCTGGAAGAGAGCTCCAGAGGGGCTTTGGAGGACCTTGCATATTCTCAAAACTTGGCTGGACACAACTTTGAATAACTGCTGTGGAGTTGTGCTAGAGACTTGCAGGGGCGCCTTCCAACCTGAATGGTTACGTGATTCAGAATAGCAGCCAATAGCCCTCAGATACACAAGATCTACAGAAGTCTGACAGCCCTGCTAATTGAGTTATTTTGCATCTACTGACTAGTCTCAAGACAGGTTGTTGTGAGATGTTGGTAAGTTCTGTGGCCCAGGAAGCTCCCACATGATCCCCAGGGATTTTTCACTAACCTGTTGGTTGGCTGGCATGTATGTCTGTCAAAAGAGAATTAAGGATCATTCTTGTGAATTTTTTCCTGTGGTTGTGTACCTTGAACTCTCTCACAGATGAAGAGTAATTTATTTCAGATTAGTTTGTCTTTCATCCTTTGCTAGCTGTGTCTTTGAACTGGCCATCGCAACACAGGTTGATTGCTTTGACAAAGTGTTCTGCAGTTACAGATAGTTACAATGTTTAGAAGATTGAACACACCACGGAGGTGGGAAGGAATACCAAGTACTCCTCCCTTTGCCAAGATGTTTGTAAAAGATTCCAGTTATTGGTGGATTACGTCTTTCAGGTCATCAAGAAGGAAGGTTTTAGTTGTCTTTCCCAATTACAGGTGGAGAAAAGAATACAGAGGAAAGACATCACAGGTACAAGAAAGCACGTGGCTTCTTACTGAGTTTAGAAGATTTTCCAGGTGAAGTACAGCCAGTAGCTGGATACAGAGCTTTGCTCTCACCAATAAATGGTCTACAGTAAAGTGGTAGGGGAGGTGAAAACTTACAGGAACTTAATAAGGTTATTTTGAGGAGGTTTTTTATCCTGCAGCCTCTGGTGAAGGACCCTATATCACAAAGTGGTGCAGCGACTTACCAAAGTTAAAACTGTCAGAAACAGAATTTAGAAACGGTGACTCCCAGTGATCATTTGGATCAACAATGGTCTATTCAGTGGCACTGTGGGTTTTTTTAAATTTCTTTGTGATCTTAGGTTGGCCAAGTCTACGCTGACTCTGATCCCACTGCTGGGGACCCATGAGGTCATCTTTGCCTTTATTACTGACGAGCATGCCAAAGGGATGCTGCGCTTTGTGAAGCTTTTCACTGAGCTCTCCTTTGCTTCATTCCAGGTAGCAATCACAGTGTGCCCATGGGCACAGGATATTTTTTAACTGCTTTTTGGGGACCTGCTTTCTCTTTCATTCATTGCATCCTCCCCATTCCTTGTATTTCTCAGTTTAGCACTGGGTGTTACAGAATTATGACAGTGGAAGGGAAAATGTAAGGACTAATTTTTAACAGCCAACTTTACTACAGTAAGCTGGTATTCCTGTCCACATATTAATATTTATGTCCTGTGGTTCACCTCAGGGCAATAACAAAATAGTCTGTGATTTCCTGTAATTGTACAGTGGCATTGCTGAAAGCACATTTTGTGCTTTCTCCTGTGTTTCTGATACTTCTCGGAAAACCTGTGCTGGGAGAGGTAGCTGTCTCTAGCTGTAAGTGTATGTGAGGAGGGTGTAGGCTTATTGTGATTTTTATTTAACTGTTGCCTTATTTGAATCCATTTCAAATTGCTGTCCTTGTATAAAGAAATCCTTATTCTGTTTCCCTGCACACTCATTCATTCCCTGTTTAAGACTGCTGTGAATTACTCACTTATGAAGTGGTTAAGACTTGAAATCTTTGCTTTGTAAGGAAGAAGAGGAAAGAAATCACTAGACAAAAATAACAGAAGAAAACAACAACTCCTTTTTCCTAAGATCATGTGCTTTGACACATAATTTGGTCAAACCTCTGCTCTGCCATCAGAGTTGACAGGGACCAGGGATTCTCTACCTTTCAGTCTTATCAGAGACATGTCAGTGTGGAGGTTCTAGCCCTCTGCAGCTGAGTTTGGGAAGGTGAGGAAGCTGCTCTGCTCACTGTTCTGGTTTTTCTTGATTTCAGGGGCTGATGGTTGCAATTCTTTACTGTTTCATCAATAATGAGGTAAGAGATATACTATTTGTTCCAATTTGCCTTATCAGCATACACTACAGGAAAAGGAAATTGAAAATGGTCTTGAACTGCTAAATTGTCCTTGTTCAGGAATTTTTTTTTTACAGATCCTTCCCTGAACAGCTCTCTGGGATAACTCATCAGACAAATGTGTTTGGAAGGAATTCAGGCAGTATAATTTACAATCACTATTTGTAGACATGGAATCTCACAAATAGTCTTGCGTCCAATTGTGTAGTTTGCACTGGTGGATTCTTTAATTAAGAATTACAGCTCCTCTTCTTAATCTGTCTTATAGTGCTTCTTATTTGCTTGTTTTCGTGAATGTGGGAGTGGAGCCCATTTTATTCTATGAACTCAGCTCATCTTGCTGGTGAAGTTGGAGAATCCTCCTGGCTGTCACTGTACAGTTTGGTTTCATTTGGTATCCCTGTGGTCCAGCTGCTTGAAGGCATCATCACTCTGTCATTAAAACTGAACTTCACAGAGTGGTAAACTCACAGACCCAGAAGAAATGTACCTTTGGCTTTGAGTTAACTGATTGCAAGTACCATATTCTGTGGGTTCTGCTGAATCCCAGCCCTGTTGTGGGAAAAGTATTGTTCTGTTTCAGTGTTGCAGGAATCTCTTGTGTTACCTTCTAAGTGATTATTATTCATTCATTCAGCAGCCAGGTTTGTAAGGGAAGCAAACACTACTCATTTAGTCACTACATTTTAAATTAAATGCACATCAATGTGCTTGACACGCAAAATAAATCTACTTTTAACAATGACATGGTAATTCAAGATCACTTATTGAGAGACAGGCTTCATCAAGGAATTGGAATCAGAAGGAAAATGTGCTTACTTGTGGCATGGGCAGGCTGGAGTCAACAGAAAAGCAGCAGGCATCCTGAATTAAGCCTTGCAGGAGTCTGCTCACTTTTGTAGGTTGTGGGTAAGATTTTATTGAAGTGAATCTATTAATTGTACTGCTTACCAAAATCAGAGGTGAGCAGCAGCAGGCTTCGATGTTGGGAATGAATGTCATTTGCTGGTGACATGAATTAAAGAATATTGGTTTCAAATTCCTTGTGTGGCTTTACAGGTGTACTTCAGTCCTGAGATGCAGCACCGTCTGCTGGTGGATCATGTATTTCTTTTGATTCACCTTTGGATTTGCTCATGCATCCCTTGTGCAGCTGCAGCCAGGCCTCTCGTGTAATGCTCAAAAAACTTCCTTCACATGAAATAAAGGCAAAGTTACATCATAACCCAAAACTTTATTATAAGCCCTCCAACAGGCAGGCTTGTTTCATTTGAGAGAGCTTACTGTGTAATAGCCTACCTGTGTTTCTAAGAAATGCCCCAAATCTCTTGTTATTATAATTCTCTTGCCTTTGTAATGTAGTTCATAAAATCTAAACAAGATGAGTTCAGCTTCACTGACAGTCCAGGATGAATTGTTTTGCTTGTTCCAACTCCTGTTCAAAGAGGGGAGTAGGATTTTGTCAAGCCTGGTCATCAGTGTCCATAAAAAACCCCCTTTGGAAAGAGTTTGATTAAGTAAAGTCTGTTCTAAACTATACGAGAATTCTTTTCCTAGGGTAAATGAGAAACTGCCTTCTGACACACAAAGACTATCCTTATTTGCAATGTGGTCTACATTTTATTTTTGTCTGTGACTCATTGATTCCTTTTCTTTTTCCTTAACCATACAGAATGAAAGTTCTTTGCAAGTCCTGGTGCCCAGATCAGTAGTAGAAATTAAGATAGAAGTGATATTAATGTCCTTTTCTAATATCTACTTCTGAAAAAAAAATAGAAATTGTTCATATTTCTTTGCCTGAAAGATTCTGGATTTTTTCTGAACTTTCTCTGAAGCCAACAGTAGGGTCTCATGAGATTGCCTGTTACCACCAATGTTCTTTGCAAAATGAGCTAGGCTTAATATAACCAGTTTTTCTGCAGTTAGTGCTGATTTCTGTAAGAAATATTTTAAACCACAGAGATGCTGCTTTTTTCCCCCACTTAGTTGAAGATGGTTCAGATTTCATTCTCTTTGGTTCTCCTTTTTGCCTTCTTGTCACAATGGAAGTACAATTCAGTCTCTTCTACTTTAAAGAATCTGTCCTGATTCTTCAAGGACTCCTCAGGGTGAGTTCTTGAAATACAGCCCAATCCTCCCTTTTGCTTTTATTTTCTTTTCATTCTCTATACAGACTATTAATTAAACTCTTCCATCCCATTTTAGTATCACGTGCTGAGATTTTTTTGCCAAAATTTAGCGGTTTTTTATAATTACATAATAATTTTATAATTAGATTCCAGATTCATTGCCACACTGTCAACTTCCTTTCCCTTTAGCTGCATAAAGCTCAATCAAGAGCTCTCTATGAAAGATCTTCTCCAGCTTTAACATTTTTTCAAGTTCTCCCACCTCTTTCCTTTCTCTTTTAAAATGCCCTACATAAAAATTTTTCATCCCCTTTCTCACATGTCATGGTTTAACTTCAGACAGCAACTGCACAGCTACTCACTCACTCCACATCGGTGGGATGGGGAAGATAATTGAAGGAATAAAAGTAAAGAAAACTCGTGGGTTGAGATAAAGACAATTTAATAGGTAAAGCAAAGCAAACCATGGAATTTACTACTTCCCATGGGCAGGCAGGTGTCCTTCCAACTTGCACACCTCACACCTGCCTGCTGTCAGAGTAGGATGAGAGGCTGAGAAGGTCTTGGCACTGTGCAAGCCCTCTGCAGCAATAACAAAAGCATCTTTATATTACCAACACTGTTTCCAGCACAAATTCAAAACATAGCCCTGTAGTAGCTGCTGTGAAGAAAATTAACTCTACCCTAGCCAAAATCAGCACATCATGGTGGTTTTGGTTTTGGTATCCTTTTTCCTGTATAGCTTATTTCTGGGGAATCTTATCAACACAGGGAAGTTACTAGGATAATTATTTTACTGAAAGATCTGTAGATCTACTTCTGTGCTCAGGAACTGCCTCTGCAAAATAAATCTTAACCAGTTCCCTTGCTTATACATTCAAAGCCATCTAGGCAAAAGCTCAATTCAGCACAGGTAGCAGGTCTGCTCCCTACCCTCTTCCTGACCCTTGGAGAGAAAACTGATACTATGCCAGTCATATCCATTCCTAAGATAGACTCATTCCTACAGTCTTTTGTTCAGGTCTTTCATTCACTTTATATCAATTTTGCAGGCTATTTGTATCATAGCTCAAGCCTGTCATGTCCAGCTGGAGTAAAGATTCATTTCCTCACTTTGACTGATCTAAAGAAAGGTACCTATTTCCATTGCTCATTGACTGACTTTTCAGTCACTATGGTCATGCTTTCATTCAGGATTTGCCAGTAAATGCCTACAACAGCTTTTTCCCAATGCTGTCTTATTGTTTTCCATGCTGACAAAAGGTGCCAAGTAGTGGAGTGGTAATATGGTCAGTTCTTTTCCTGCAGACACTATGATTCCTGCATTTCTGCCTTCGTCTGACCATTCTCCCTCATTCTTCCATGCCAAGCTATCCCAGACACACTGTCTTTCTCTGGTGTCTTTGTGCAGCTTTTGACACAACAAACTCCCCTTACCATGGTAAGGTAAGACAGACAAGCATCTGTCTCAGCATCTTTCCTTCTGACTCATTTGGTTGTGACGGTGGAGGTCAGATTCTGGATTCTGGCAGATTGTCAGAAACACAGAGATACAGTTGGTTCCACCAGCACATCCAATACAAGGGCTCTAGCCAGGGCTGACAAACAGTGATAGAAGTACCCACCAGGGGAAGACAACTAGTTTTGTAAGGCTTTGTTCCTTTTTTTAGGACTACTAAATTCAGTATTTCACAGTGAACAAGCAAAGAAAGCAGACATACAGCAGCTGGTTCCCTAGGAAGTTTCCCTCAGAATATGAAGGTTTCAACAGCCTGGGCATGATGACAAACCTGTGCTGAAACTGCCATCAACCTACTTAGCCTCTTGGTAGTCAGATTCTAAAATAAAAGAAAAAGCATCTCTCCAGAGAAGGCTTCCTTAAGTGCCGTACCTACAGTGAACTTATTTCCAGGCTGCAGTACACACCATAATGAACTTATTACTGAGGTTGCACTCCTGCCTTTATCTGGAGTAAAAAGCATGAAATTTTATGTCCTCTACCTTATGTGTTAAAAGCTAATGGAGGTTCTTATTTCAGTCAAGTGGAAAGAACCTTGCCCATGGAACAGGAAGATCTAATTCTGTTCTTGTTTAGCAGTTACAAAATCCTGGATAAACTTCAAAACCAGTGCAGAGGTTACACAGTTTAACCCAGAACCTGTGACTAGATGAGCATACTTAGTAGCTTTAAGAAAAACTAGTATCTGGAATGAGATACTGTAATTGCTACTTAAATGGGAAACAAGTACAGTCTCTAGCTTGCTGAATTGTTGTTTTCAATTCTGAATAAACTTCAGTTTTGGTGAAATAAAAAAACCCCACATAAATATTCAAAGAACAAAAATAATCCAAGACTTAACAATGTTTAAATCAAACCAGAAGTTAGAACTCTTAAGAATACCTGTGGTGCAATATTGAGCAGAAAACCAGTCTTTTCAGCTGTTTCATGGCTGATAAGCAAAGTTAGCTTAATTGTTAGTACTGGTAGGAGGGCATAGAGTGCAATCAGTATCGCAGGTGAATACAATTTAGAGCAAAATAATGAAGGTAAGATTTTCTGGTGCATAAGAGAGTTTTTTTCTACAAATCAAAAAAAAAGGAGTTTTTTTAAAATCATTATTTTAAATGTGGAATGGCCTACAATGGACTAATGAGATAATTGGAAGCAATAATATTGCAGGTTTAAAGCACTTTCAGCTTTTCTCAGTAGTGCGGTATCCTTGGTTTTTTCTGATGGAGTTATTTAAAGAGCTGATTAGTTCTACATTCATTCCTTTTGTTTCCTTCTTTGCTTCTGTTAGGTTCAGATGGAGTTTCGGAAAAGCTGGGAGCGCTGGAGATTGGAACACTTGTATGTCCAGAGAGACAGCAGCATGAAACCTCTGAAGTGTCCAGCCAACAGCATCAGTAGTGGGGGCACAGTAGGCAGCAGTGTCTATGCTGCAACTTGTCAGGCCACATTCAGTTGAGACTTCTGCAGGTGAATCAGACTGAGAACAATGAACTGTATAATACACCTGAAAACCCTTAAATACCCAAGCAAGTGGCTTAAGTTTGCCATCTCCTGCAAGAAACTTAAGCATATGCTGCTCATCGCCTGCAGGCTGTTGGACAAAGGTTTCTAGGGAAAGCAATCTGCTAATGTAATCAACACATCAGAGGAAAAATTGGTCGCGTCTAAAGTAAGTTAAAAGAATTTCTTCCTATTTGCACACAAGGCCTCCGGGGATCCAGAACTTAAGCATAGCATTGATCCAGTCTGAAACCACAGGGTCAATGGCTTATTACTGTTGAGTGGGTGAGCCGAGTGATCGACTGATTAAATTACAAGGATATAGAACATGATTATTGCCAAAAAATACATTTAGACACTTCTGGGGATAGGGTAAGGTGCCATCACCATTTTTCAAAAAAAAAAAATTAGTGGGACACAACTTGTGTTTCAGGGAAGAAACGGTTTTGTAGCAGGGGTTTCCCAAAGTTAAAGTTGAAAATATGCTAATCTGTTCTCTGGGTAGGTGAAGAACAGCATCCTGAAGGTCTGTCAATATACAGCAGGTATAGTGAACACTTCTGAATGCTGTCTTTGAGCTTCGCTTAAGAAAATACAAAAACCCAAACAAAACAGAAATGCAGTATCTGTTAGGAACCTCCTGTGCTAGGAATACCTGCACATTATCTCTGTTGACATGGATGGAAATGTCCCCTGCCTGCACAGCCTTTCCACTGTCAGTGTTAGTCTGCCCACCAGGTGGGCACACAGGTGTTCACAGAGATGGGATGATGGCTTGTGTTCCAAGAGAGTGTTTCCTGTCTGAGCTGTACTCTGCTTCTTGTGGCTGCAAACACACAGAGAGGAGTCAGTTTGTGACCACTGCTGGTCTCAGCAGACCTCTCCTCGTGGCAAAGATTCGGTAGTTGGCAGTGTGTACTCATTTTTGTTTCCCCTCTGGCCTTGGTCCTTCTCTCCTGTGACATGAGGTGGCCCTTTCGCAGGGCGTGGCTTCAGGACCAAGGACAGCTCCCGCCCCCCTTCCCGGGGTGGGCTGCCGTCCTCCAGAGCCTGCCATCAGCGGCATTACAAAAAAAACCAAAACAAAAACCCAACCAAACAAAAAACCCCACAAAACAAACAAACAAAAAATCCTGAACTTCAACACGGGAGCTTTCCCCCATCTGTTTAAAATCACAAGGACTCATGCAGTGACTGCATCTGCACTGTGTAGTTTGTTCCCTCCCTGATGTTGACAAGAGTTGCTGGGGACAAGAAGTACCATTAGAAGCAGGATGTTAAGGTGGCATCACTTAATAGCAAGCTTTGGACATCTTTACTCTGCTCTTACTTGAGCTCCCTTTACAACAAAGAAGCAAAGTGCCAAAGACTAGCTCTGAGAATCTCCCTGCTCGCAGGTTTCTTGTAATAAGCAATTATATCTACTCAGCAGAAATAACCCTCCCTATTTTCAAGTCTCTTTGCAGTTGCATTCAAAGCCCTTATTCCCAAGAAAGTGGACTGGATATTCTGGGATGTAACTCAGCATCTTTCCTGCCTGAAGCTAGATTACTTTGCATGGGATTATTTAATCATTGTATTAGAATCCTAATTGCCAACAGCATGGATTAGTTTTGCAATCATAAGGTTAGAATTGAATTAAAGAGGGTATGTTACCTTCTTCTGTTCTAATGCTTGTAATTGAGCTCCAGGGAGAATGACATGTTTGCAGAAATCCACCACAGTTCTCAGGCTGGCTTACGTGTCTTCAGCATGCTGGCTTCTCTGCAGGCTGCTTCCAGGCCTTCCCTCCCTCACACTGGTTGCAAAGCTGACTTTGGAGTGAAGCACTTCAGGTTCTTCTGTATATTTAATAACTAGCCTCTGTGTTGTGTGACCATCAATACTTGTCTACGACATGCAGGCATTAACTGCTGTCCTACAAGTTAATTAATTGGCTTCCTGTACGTACAGAGTATGCTTCATGTTTCTATCCAACGTCCACCCTGAAGTGCTAAGAATAGGAGAAAAGCACTAAAGATTGTCACTGGCAGGTGAAAGGGCAGCATGGTGAAGATGCAGTTTACAGCTGTGGCTTAATGCACACTGGTGGGAATAATTTCACTCATTAACATTCAGGAGTGGATGCTGGTCCTGCTTAGTTTTGTGCAAACCTGGGAAAAAAGGTTTCTGCTGCTTGCACAGCTGTTGGCAAGATGATAGTTTTGCTGTGACAACAGAAGTGTTTTAACTCACTGCTGTGCTGGACAAACAAGTGTGTGTAACACACGAAAGAGGACAGACATGGGAATAGAGAGCATTTCCATGTGTGGTAACAAACCCGTACTTAGTTGTTGTCACAAGCAGGATTCAACAGCTTGACGTGCTTTTGAATTAGTAAGCTATTCTTGTCTCTCCTACTCATTTGTGAACTGAGGGCTTTGGACCCACAGGAATAGCTTTAGTTGACTTATCTTGGTGACTTCTGCTTTGTTAGAATACAAGAGAAGAGTAAGGTAACAAAGTGAAGTCTTAGCCAAGCAGAAGGCTGCAGAGGAATTTTTTTTCTAACTAAGCTCTCACTTGTTCAAACCCCGTTTTAAATCCCCTCTCAAAACAACTCAGTGGAAGTAATTACCACCAAGAATTACAGTATTTGTGTATTTAGAGATTGAGATTGAGCAAGGCCTCAATGCCAATTTCTCCATCATACTTTACCTACTTCCGTAAAAAAGCCTTTGTTATTCGTGCCATCTCTATTTCACAATGTGTAATGTACATTTTTTTGAGTAACATGAAATAAGCAAACCAACACAAAGCACTGGAACAGATGAACTGTGTCAATTTTTATTTCTTGTGCCTTTTGGCTTCATGCTCACTTATTGTGGTAACTTGTTTCATGAAGCATTAAATACAAGAGTCTACAAATCCACCTGGACATAATGCAGCTAGAGTTTATAAAGCAAGTGAAAACTTTATTTCCAGCATTGCTGCTATGATTTTTTATAATTTCATGGATCTTACCTTATATTTAATATTTATTTGCATGTATTTCCTTGTTTTAAAAAATACCCACAGAACTGAACTGTACAAGATGACAGATTATCAACTCTCCATAAACACTACTCTGATGTTTATTTTTATTGTTGTGAATAAAGTTTCAACTCACAAAATTCAATTGCTTACAGGTGTTTTGAGTATCATCTCACTACTTCTTACCTGTAATTGGAGTACTTTTTAAGGATGGAAAGATTCAGTCTGTGGTTCTTCCAGGGAAACAATGCTTTATACTGTGTGTCCACTACCAAGAAGCCTTTGACCTTGCTGAGCCTACCTTAATCAAATCCAAAATGCAGCATGTTATAGTCAAAAGGAATCAGTAAGAATAATGAAAACTTGAGGGAGGGGTGGGTTTACTGGAGGATGATAGAATATGTGCACATGACAAAATTTGTTGCCTTTAAACAGCAAAACTTGGAATTGATACAACAGCCCAAGACAGAAACTGAGAGTGCTGTGGACAGATACTGCGAGGTGCTCAGCAGTGTTAACATATTACATGTGCTTTAATCTATTACTCTCTTACTAGTCTAGTTAAATTCAAAGCACCACTTTATTTTGTTTCTACAACCAGTGATGAAACTTGGGTTGAGTCAAGCCTTAATGTGTTTAACTGTTAAATTAGAAAAGACATAATGGAACAGGATTTGAAAGACCTATTTGTGACTTTCCTTCTCAACTCTGTCCTCAGAGACACAAGTTCTAGCAGCTGCTCTTCAAAATGATGACTTAATGCATCATAAAATTGTTATGGTTGGAAAAAACCTTTAAGATCATCAAATCCAACTGTCTATGTAGCATCACCACCATGTTCAACACTAAAACATGTTTGCCACATCCATGTGTTTTTTACATGCTTTGAGCAGTGGTGACTATGGCTTTGCTGAGCAGGTCTGGTTCAATGCATTGATCTACATACTAAGAACAGCAGTGGATCACACAAATACACCTGCCACGAATATGTATTTTTTGGCTTACAATTATGAAAACTGTAATATGAAGCAAAAAGAGAATTATAATCTGATGTTCGTGTTAGATGAAAGACACCACTGCAAAACAAAGCAGCAGCCTGTTTTAGGTATATGGCTATTGTTTCTTGTCATTTCTTCGGAATGAGGTTTCTACCCGGTGTAGGAAAGAGCAGCAGCGGGCCCTTCTACTGCAGGTGCCATCTAACGCCACCCTTTCTGTCAACCTGTGGCAAAGCTCTCGGGAGCTGAAGCCCGCCCGCTGACACGCTGGCAGCCGCCGCTGTGACAAGGCCGTGCCTCTCGGGGCCGCTGCACAGTGGCCGAAACAGCTGCCCGGCCCCAGGAAACGAGACCAGAGCGCAGGCTTTGCTACGGCTTTATTCGGGACCCGCCGGGGCACACGGGGCCAGCAGTAAGGCTCGGGCGGTTTTTTGCATAGGAACAAACCCCATTTCATTGCCCCACGCCCCGGCCCTTCCTCGGGGTGGCGGCAGCGGGGCCGGCCGGGCGCGGTGGTGTCCCGGCGCAGCATAGCGCAG
>VXBB01024494.1:0-15024 GCA_013399915.1 Illadopsis cleaveri | reverse complement strand
TGTTTTGTTTTCACACAGTTATTATGTTGGAAAAGGTGTCTGAATTGTAGTCCATCCACCCTTGACCAAACACCAAATCAAATAGATCATGGCATTAAATGCCATGTCCAGTCATTTCTTGAACACCTCTAGAGATGATGACTCCACCACCACCCTGGGCAGGCCATTCCAGTGTCTAATGAGACCTTTTGTGAAGAAATTCCTCCTGCCATCCAACCTAAACGTCCTCTGGTGCAGCCTGAGGCTGTGTCTTCTTGTCCTGTCGCTGGTTGCCTGGGAGGACGGAGAGAATAAAGCATGGAGCAACCGAAGCATGGGAAGGGGGAATGAGGTGTCAGGCCACTCTGAGCAGCACCATTTGCGTTGGGCCCTGGAGTGGAGGTTTCAGCAGAGCGCTGAGTGGCTGGGGCAGGGCATGAGCAGCAGGAGGAAGAGAGCATCTGTTGGAAAAAACCTTTTCACTGGGCTTGGCCATTAACTGGACTTGGCCATTCACCATGTGGTGCCAGGAGCTGGGGTTCGCCCTGTGCCATCCTCTGCTGGCCCTGAAGAAAAGTCTTTGGTGGGCTCCCTCCAGTATGGGCCCACAGGCCTTGCCAGCATCCATCCCACACTCCCTTTAAATTAAATGATAACATTGGGAAAACCAGCTCTATCACATCATGTTTCAGCTCTCGGCACTGCCAAGAAATAAAAATTTATTTACAGAATCTGTCTCTTAGCCTCAGGAGTAAAATATCCATCACTCTCCAGCAGTAATAGTCAGCAATGAACCATCATTTCATCCTGCAGTGATTCTTTCCAGTTACTTATAGCCTTCTCAGAAGTGACCTTTGGGGCTGAATGTCTCATGCATGTGTCAGCTCAGGAGTGAATATGAGAAGTCTAATAAAAATCAAATTGGGTGTTCTTAAGTTATCTTAATGTGGAAAAAATTGTGGTTTTTTTCCTAGCTAAATCATTTTTCAAATGCCTATTTTATGCTTGGTTACAAAATTACTTCCTTTTAACCTTCCGACTTTGCAGAGAGTGCTGCGATGAATAAATTTTTTCTCTTTATTTGTGGAAATTTGATTTTGAAATAACAGTCAAAAACATTTTAGGATAGCCTGCACAGGACATTATTTTATTTTGATTTTTTTCTTTTTCTTCTTGTTCTACTGTTCATGGAGACAGTTCCTTGTTCTGTAGACTTCATTAGTCAAACTAATAGTTTTGTGTGAATAATATATAAAATTCCACCTTTGCAGGCTGTACCCAGTGGTTCCTATGTTGTTAGATTTTACTCAGGATTTACCGGGTTTAGTATGTATTTGCTGTTATGCATCCAAATAGCTATTTTATGGCTATTTTATAGGGCTACCTATATTGCCATGTGTTGTTAGGAAACACAGAAGAGTGTCATGAATCATGCCTTTGAAGCTTAAGAGCACTCCAGTAACTTCATCTCTAAATGAGTGTAACACTGCAGATAAATACGTAAACAAATTTGTATCCATAAAGTCTTGAATTACTTCAATATATCCTGTTTTAAACAAACAGCTTAATTGTGTAGACATTTCATTTTGTTTGTTTGTTTGTTTAACAAACCATATGAACAATTTGTTCCCTACTCCAGTGCCTACAGAAGTTCTTGGCAGTTCACCAAGTTTAATCTTTGGATCCTCAGCCTGTGGTTAGGAGGGCAGAGGGGACATGGAGAAGCTGAAGAACACTTCTGTGGGACTTGAATCACTTCATGCCGCCTTCTATTTATGAGAAAAATAAATTGAATATAGTGGGTTTGTAGGTGTGAGACTGTGAATCAAGTATTTCTCCCCTTGTGTCACAGCCAACAGTGAATAGAAAATGTTGGGTGCTATTGATAGATCTCTAAAGCTGCATTCTTTATAAAGGAAGTTCTAGAATTGCTCATCAACTTCTAGGAGGCAGCATTAAGATCACTTTGAAAACTTATTTTTTTAAAAACTTGTTTCGTACTAAATCATAATACAAAGCAGTTCACATGCATATTTCCCTCTGCCAAGAAGAGAACTTTTGTTCTTTATAAATTTCCACTTCAGCGATTTTGAAACCTTTTCCTTTATTCCAGCAATCAACTTTTTGTTATATTTTAATATTTTTGACAGAGAGGAATCATTGCATTCTGTTCTCAGCCAAGTATCATCAGCTTAAGGAACTAAGGTTTCAAGCCATTAGGAACTTTGTCTATGGCACTCTATCAGAAAGTGAACTAAAGGAGGTGAAAGAATTGACATGCCCGAAGTGCAGTTTATTTTACACTTTTGGGGTGGTGGCTGCAGAGTTTTTCCTAATTAATTTTCAAATGTGTTCACTCTTTCATACTCCTTAATGAAGGAGGAGAAGTGAAAACTAATTAGATAAAGTATTTTTACATGACAGATGGCATTAGAACTAATTGTGGCAAAATACCAACACAGCTGAGTTAACCCAAGTGTTGATAGCAACATTCAGATCCTGTGGCACCCTTTGCATGTGCCACATCAGCAGCCTGTCACCAGATCTTGGTGTCAGCCACCTCCTTGCTCAATAGTACAGGCTTGAGGCCTTGCACAGTTGTTTGGAATGTTGTTGCTTGCTTCCTATAGCTGCAGATATCTGTTTGTGTATGCCAGCTTCTCCAGATATCAACAGTAATCAAGTCACATTAATTATCTTGATGGATTAATCTAATTCATTGCTGGGAGTTCTCTCCTTCATGAGATAAGCGTTCACACTCACACTGACTTGCTAAATGCCATAAATGCAGACAGAAGGGCAACCCATTATTAATATAATGACCTAGCTTAATTAGTTCAATGGAGCTGAGGGAGCATTAGCTCTCGTTGTTGAGGTCTTGCAGAACATGTATAAAATAGATTGATGTGCACAGATTCATATTTGTCTGATTCCATAGAGAGCTTTCTGCATATCCATTTACTAATCAGTTCTAAACTGCAGAGAAGAACTGCTTCCTTTGTAAAAAATGGTCATTAATTTTCCTTCCTAAAATAGCAGCATCAGGGTACTTTGCCATTAGACATAAAGAAATTTGTTCTGTCTTTCTATTGAACTCACTTAGCTTCTCAATTGCGAATTTTCATGTCTGCATGGTTTTGAAATGTGTGCATTTGTATATTCAGCAGTGCATGCTAAAGAGTTCTGAGACACTAGCACTTATGTTCCTGCTTTATATGCTGGAGTGCTCTATATTCAAACATATTTAAAATTGAACAAAGCAGAGTTATTAATATTTCTGTCACAACTCTGAAATGTTCCTCATCATTTAATAAGAAACTCCCATTTGAGAGAAAACAGAGAAAAAAAATCCCTCACTAGTTCAATGTCAGCAGTAAATGTCAGATATTTAGTAAAATCATTGTAACAGAAAAGGGAGATGAGCTATTTTACTGCTTTTGGAAGATAGTGAGCACTCTAGGTGGGATTGTTTTGCCATGTTCATAACTTTGATCTGATTCCAAAGTCAGAGTTTTGAAAACTGTTCTAAAATTTCAGAAATTTGGAATACTGTATTTTGGTTTTTATCATATAACTAGGGTGTGAAAAAAGGCATTTGCCACTTGATATTCCTCATAATTTAAGTGAAAAGAAAACCTGTTTTGTCTCTCCTGTCTGCCAACATAATGCAGGGTTCAGTCTCCTCAAACCTTTTTTTGAAAAAAACCCAAAAAAAATCCCAAACAATTTAATTATCAAAGTACTTTTGTGACGTTGGAAATACAGCTCTTTGGGCTTGATATGAAGATTTTTTTATACTAGGTTTGTATAGCACTTGAACACAACAGCACTTAGATGTACCTAGACGCTGTAATAGCATTTCCCCAGACAGGAAAAATGAAGTGAAAAGAATGTCAGACAAGATCTTAAAACCAATATGAGTTCTGGTTCCACATCTATTTCCTTTAATCCACTGCAGTTTAAAATACAGAAAATTCTAGACACTAGAAGGCGAATAAAGAGTGAGAGGACGGAAGTGAGCTACATAACCCACTTACACACATACACAGTCTTCAGAAGCCTTTCATTGAGAGTGCACTGTAGACTTCAATGCTCACATTGGCTGCCAGTTTTACACATCCACATCCACAAAAAATCAAGAGGCAGAAGAACACTGACGGGTTTCATTTTTAGAGGAGCAGAATGCCCAGAAAGGTGTTGCAGCAACCTTTTCTCATGCCTTCAAGCCTCTGCCCTGTATAGGACAAATCATCATGCAGAAGAGCTGCTCTAGCATTGCAGTTGTCAGTGTGGATTCCAGCCAGCTGGTTGGAACTTCAGGCTCTTGCTGATAAGTATAATTTCCCTATAAATGATTCAAGTAGGAGTGAGGCTTGAACTACACCCCTGCAATAGGTACATCAGGTATAAGGGCTTGGAGCTATTTCTGAATTACCACAAATTATTCAGCAGACTACAAGATGAAGGAGGGAGATATCATGGCATTCCTCTTCCTCCTGGGCTCTAAATGAAAGAAATGAGCTTATCTAGAATAAAATAGTCGATTATGTTTATCTCCACATAATCTACAGAACAAAACTCCAAACTATTACTTGTGACAAGCTGTCGGATTGTATGGAAATATTATCAGTTTACTCTTTTTGGCAATTTCTCCTCTTCATTATCTCCTTTTCATCCCAACACCTGCACTGGATTTTGGAATATTTATGATGTTTACCACTAGGAGTGATAGATGACAAACTTTAGGGATAAGGCCTTCCCTAATGCTTTCAACAACAGGAAGAAACTGGACGGTCCACCAAGAGAATGAGCCTTTCAGCATGACTGGGGAAAATGCTTTTCCAAATTGATATTTGAACATATGATATACCAAGTGCTTCTTTCCAAACTGATACAGAATAATAAAAATAATTGACTGTCATTCGTAACAGAATTTTTGAGCTCCAAGCTCCCTTCAGTAATACACAAAGGTTGTGCAGGGGCTCACCCCTGAAAAGTGGTGGATGGTGCACACAAATAAAAAGTGGGTGCACTGGTAATGAACTTAATCCCTAAATTCAACTTCCAGTAATGGAAAGAATTTTTACGGGCTTGAGAATCCTGAGAGTAAGGCAGGAGCAGTAAGCTTTTTGTCCCACCCATGTAATAAGTCAAGGCTGGGGCATCATCAGAATCACCTGTGAAAAACCTGGTGTTCATGGAGGAAATGGTCCTGTGGTGATGCATCGCACGAAGTGTGGGCATCACCACAAGTATAAAGTTCCCCAAGCACCCATTCATTTTCTAATGGAAGTGGTGATTATTTTTTAATACTCTGTGCTGAGTCCAGAGCTATCTGATATCTCAAATGTGTACCAGAGCAATTTACCACTCCTAGGGATGAGTGGTTTGAGAATCCCTAATTAATTTCATAGAAAATACGACATGAGGATGCTCTCCTCCGTGAGTATGACAGCACTTCTGTAGACACAAAGAAGCACCCATGAACAAAGAAGGTCTAATCCCTAGAGGAAAGATTTTGATTGTGCCTCTCTTGGATTGCAATCATGCAATCTAAATTCTGTCCCAGTCCCTCACCCCTGTTCAGGTGGCTGTACCTGCTCTATTTATGTTGCATCAAATAACTGTAATTTTGAATCTGGTCAGACTCCAGACTGCAACTGATCTGTGTGTAAGGATCTAATTAAATTTCAGCTCTGCTCTAGGTGATTACGTGCTATTTTGGATTTTATCCCCAAATGATGACTCTTAATTTATTAAGAAAATACCAACAAATTTATGTTCATGATTGTAAAGAAAACACAGAAACCCAAATGGGTACAACCAGTGTAAAAAAAGCAATAGTAATTCAGAACTCTTTTGTAATCAGAGTTCTTTCCTTTTTAAGTTAAATTTAATAAGGTGTAATTCACAGAGACAGTATTTTTCATGTCAGTATTTGTTGTAATAAATGGAATAAAGATCTGGAAGAAAAACCTATATAAAACAAAATACGAAGAGAAGAAAGATGTTAGAAAGTCTTGAATCCACAAAGGACTTGTAAAAATACAGCCTTTGCTAACTGCTGAACGCTATTAAAAGGTAACTTGGCATATTGGAACAGATTAATAAATCTTTGATTTAAAGCCCTGACTTGCAAAAAAATCACAAGTTCAATACTCCAGAATCCAAGACATAATGCCTTCTTCTGGCATCCTCAAAAAATGGAAAATCCTTAGTCTTCCACTAGTTACCACTTTGTCTTGAACTTACTTGCCTGGCTTGGGTCTGACTGTGAGACCTGAAAAAAGATATCAAGCACCATGTCAAGTAGAAACTCAGCAACAGCCTCCTCTCCTTAGAGACCGAGATACAACACAGAGTGTGTCGAGCCCAGTGGGTGGGACTAGAGGAGTACAGGGAAGAGGTAAGAACAAGGGAACTTGTGAGAATAGTAGGGATGAGGCTGGAGACACTCCAGTGGGTCTGAAAGAAACAGAGACACCAAACCAGATCCTCAGTTTTCCTGAAATGATGTGACCCTGTAGGGTTAAAACCTGACTCCACTGAAGTCAGTGAGGACTTTGCCAGGACTGTACTGCAGTTGGGATTACATTCCTGATGGACCAAACTGAGCTCATACCTTGCTATCTGCTTGATGAGACCTGTGGGCCTCATACAAAAGATCTTCATGTTACTTCCCTTAAAAATAAACTGACACAACAATAAAACTTTGCAACTTTTTTTTTTTTTAATCATGACAAGCCTAGACAATTTATTCTATTTGTTATACTGTAAGCATGCCTCATAAGTCTTGTACCTTATGCATTCTAAAATAACATATGCATGAGGAGGACAATTAATACCCAAGCAAGATTAACTTCTTATATATTAGATTGTAAAGACAATCTGGAATGGGGCTGTCTCTGAATTTATGGCAAATAAAGATCAGAACTGGGCCTGGATGTTGCAGCGCAGTAAGAAATGTGGAGTGTTCATCCTGCCTCTGGTAGGTTTAGAAACCATAAACTGTGTTTCGGCATTTTTGTGCTGACCCAGAGGGACACTCAGCATTGCAGCAAGTTCAGCATGTAACCTCCTGCCTGGGTTCTCTCTGCATCAAACTTAACCAGAATTTCAGTATTTCTCTCGACTGTGGCTTCATAGGCCATGATCTGAGCAACCAAGCTATGAAAGGAAGGGGATAAAACTCCAAGAAACTCATGCTTTGTATGTAGTGGCTAAGCAGAAATGTCAGATGGCAGAAAAGACTGAGGACCATTTCTAGATAATTTATTTATCTCAGAGGGCAGGAAAGGATGCTGTACATTCTTTTGGTCACCTCTTCCAAAGGATGACTAAGTGGCTTTCATAGGCAGGACATTGCAAACATTTAACAATATTATCCTATAATTTCTGTGTGAGCAGTCCAGTAATGACAATAATATGCAGCAGATAAGGCATGAATTCGTGAGAGAGAAATATTTACAGATTATAAGGTCTAACCTTTATGTTTCTAAATTAAATATAAACAGACAACAGCAAAAAATTTCCACAGTTTTGTACAATCAAAATACAAAATTTGCAGGAGAGCCTTCATATTTTGAAGTTGAATTCTGGCCTTAAATCTGTATCAGTGTATATTTTCTTCCTCTATTCATGGTCTCTAATTCCCTTCTGGAAAAAATCCACTGTTGTTTAGTTTTTTAAGATTCTTTAGAATAGCATCTTGGGGGGCAAGAGAGCTGTGGATTCACTGGACGCCATGAACCGAAGGAGAAATGACAGCACCCTCTGCTGTCATTTTAGATGATTACCTTAAAGATTTCTCTGTTAACCTCACCAGTTTTATATTTCCTGGGAAAAAGCTGACAGAATCTTTGGTTCATAAATTTTATTTCATTTTAGGAGGACTATGACTGCCTTGTGCTTCATTTCTATTTTGTTGCTTTGCAAATGACTGTTATATTCTGCAATTCAGACTAATTTGTCTTTTGGGATTTAAAAGGAACTGAAATTTTAAATCTATGACATCTCCTTATGTGAGATAAGATTCACTTTTCAAAATATACCTTATCTTTCAATAAACATGGTTTTTATCACATGCACACTGAATTTCAACATATGTTTTCTAAAACCCAGTCTCTGAATGATGAGCCAAAGAGCCCAGAAGGTTTAATCTTCACTTATTTAATTCATACTGCTGACATCGGGGAGCTGCACAATTGAAATTACATCTCCCTTTTGCCTGCTGCAGACACAGGTGATTCTGACACTGAGCTCCCAAGGACGTAGCTGTGGATTGACTACAGAGACCTGAAGGGATTTTTTTCCATGATTAGGGACTGAGGTAAAATTTGAATTATATTAAATGAATATGTACTTCCTCTCTCTCTAATTCCCACTTCCCTTCTGTGATGGACATATGGTTTTTGTTCCAAGTTAAATAAGTTCTAAAATGAATGTAAAATCGCAGGAACTTTATTTGTGTACTTATAAAAGTTGACTTATTTGCTGTAGACCTGATCTGATAGTTGCTTTTAATTCCTTCATATGCATGAAGAGACTGAAATATATATTGGATTTATAATATTGTGATTTACACAAAAGCATAGGTGTCTCCAGCCTGTGGGATACTGAAGATGGAGCTCTGGACCAATTCCAAGAAAATCCTTTACTTTAAAACTTCATGTGAAGTATTAAGACAAAAACTGTTCAAGTCTTCCTTTATATGTAAGGTCTGTTTCATTAAATGGACTTCAGAGTTCAGTTTCAGGTTTTCCAGCTACTGCTTCTTCTTTATGGAGGAAATTTAGTAAGTATTCTGGGGGTTTTTGTGTGGTTGTTGTTGTTGTTGTTGTTTTGGGGGTTTTTTTGTTTGTTTTTTATGTTCAGTGTTGTCAACATTTTAAATTGAAGTGCTAGGAAAGATTCTTCTGTATTCATTAAAAGAAACTGTTCTGCTGGCCATGGTTTTAAAACATCGGGTATTAGTACTCATTCATGTTCTTGAATAAAAGTGATTTTCAAGAGAGAAATGTGATGTAAATGCAGATAATGTATATAAAATACGAAAATTTTGTTTGAGAGAACAAACACATAATTATCTCAGCATTACTTTTGCTTCATGTAATTTCCCAGATTTTTTAGCATGCAGTAAACCAACAAAACCAAGGGGAAATCAACAGGACAGAACTGATCGGGTTCTCAGTAGGCATCAGCTGGTACCTAAAAATCACTAGTGCTGCATATGCATACATTAGCAAGTATCTGGCCCAGGATTCCTCATGGAAGGTACAGGCCCAATGCTAAGTCTCATATGTTTGTCACAGTTCAGTGTCTGTGTCTATTTCTGGGAAGAATTCCTAGGAGATTGGCCAGAATGGCCTCTGCACTGAGGTTGTATTTACTGTGTATACCTGTAGGCTTTACAGCCAAATGAACCTGTGCCCTGTCTCCAGACCTATCCCAATCCACCTCTGTTTTTAGTTGCCATATTGCCATCTCAGCCTCACTTCACAAGTGAGTTGATTCCTTTTCCTGTTGTTCTGTGTTTTCTTGTTCTCCAGTCTTCACTGATGGAAGAAAAACAAAATCCACATTCCCTGGCCACAGCCTTGGTCCTCCCATCCCTTCCTCAGCATTCAGCAGGGCTATAAGGCTTCCAAGGCCACTTCCACTTGACAGTGCTCAGATGGTTCATTGTAAGTGTGCCTGTTGATGCAGGGTCAGGGCCCTTGAACAGCAAATCGAAATCAGGGGAAATTTCTGTACGCAGTTCTCCGCGTTCTTTCGCTGTTGCTGTCATCCAGCTCCGTACGAGTCCGTGTTCTCACACCGCTTCACGCCCACTAGGTGGTAGCAAAAAGGCGTTGTTTGGAGCGGAGCGCTTTGCAGGGCTGCTCCATCCTTCTCCCGGGAATCTGCAGGGCAGAGCCGGAGTCAGGCTGTGCTGCTGCTGCTGGCCAGGTAGGGGAAAACCCTGAAGGCCTTCAGTTGTACAGAGCCGAAACAACTCTTTACAATTTACTCTTGCTAAAGAGTAAATCCTTCTCGAGCTTTAGGAAGATGTAAGGAAGGCAAGTTGCTTTGTTGAAACCACAAAATGGGTAGTAGGGAGTTCTTGGGGATTTTCTCCTCAAAAGCACTTCCAAAACCTGGAAAGGAACGTTCCTGTGCCTTGCTGACCCCCACACACATTGTCAAATATGTGGAGGTTCCCATGTTCATCTCATTCCATCGAGATATGGTACATGCAGTAAAGGCATCCCTAAGGAAACTGCCAGAGCTCAAAGAGGGCAGCAAGGTAAAGGCAGTTAATGTTGTGCTGATGACATTATTCCTTCATTTAAAATACCTATGTTTAATAAATTACTGAGCTGTCTGTTGGCATGAAAATTCAGGTAGAAGCTTGAAGACCCAAACATGGATCTCCTTCTGGTCCACATCTGTAACATATCTAGCACTAAAACTTAGTAAAAAAATATGAAACTTCTGATCTCACAGTTTTCCTTTTCTATATGGGGGCAAACTCAATATATTTTAAATGGAAGATGAGACTATTTTTGGTGAAAAGAAAAAAAAAAAAGAAATGCCTTAAAATAATTGGAGCATTCACATGGGAAAGGAAAGAAAACAAAAAAAGAAAAATCTCTCATTCAAATCACAGCTCTGCTTGATTCAAGGCAAGCCTTGTTTTCAATGGGCAGCTTTACCAGAGACTGGGGTCTCTATGTGAGACCTACTGAGCAACTCAAGGGACACAGTGATGCAGTCTCTGCCTACCCAGCCTTTGCCTCTTTGCCGATCTCTCTCAGAATGTTAATCAAAATTACCACACTACAGGAAACATCTTCTGCTGAAACATTGTTGCAATATATTTGGCTAACAAAAAAGGCATCTTGTATTTGGAAAATTGCTCCAGGAACTCCTGACCATCTTTGTTCAATGGAGCAGGAGGGCCATGATTTGAGAGTAAAAACAGCAAGTTCAGCAAACTGCCTGACCTCTCGTGCACATACAACTTCCCAGCTGCTGAAGCCTAATAAAAAGAGTGGCAGAATTACTGTGGAGTCATTTGGTATCAACCAAGTAGCACTGGGAAAGATGCAGTTTGCCTCTCTTGTCCAGCTCCTTGGCTTTTGAGCTGCAGCAGTTCAGATTTCTTTGGAGAAATCCTCAGCAGAGTGCAATGGAATTGAGTTCTTATTGTTCTGCATGAGAATAACAGAGCAAGGAAAGAAAAACAAACAAGCAAACAAACAGAACAAATCCAGTAACTATTAAAAGAGAAATGGTTCAAGAGCAAAAATTCAGAAAATGTCCCCCATCAAACAGGATCGCTTATATTAGCTTTTCATTCCTGCATTCCTGCAGGTTTGATTCAGAGGCAAATCAATAATTTGCATATTTTCATCATCTTAACAACATCCCAGAGGAAATAATTTCACAGGGATAAACTGTTCAGCAATCTCTGTGGTATATTAACCACAGGCAAGCCTTTCTTGAATGTCAGACCTTTACTTCTGCTCTCCTTTTTGTCACTATTTTTTTAAAGCAATATTGAAAATAAAACAAAACAACACAACAGAAGCCCTGCTTTATTTGACCATTGCTTAACTTCATATCCTTTTCACAAGACAAGTTTGCCCTAGAACTCAATCCCTGTGGCACTTCCATTTCCTCATATAAATTGTTATTTGTCACAGTTCCTGCATTTAAGTTATAACCCTATCTTGCTCCATTTTTAGATTTTATTGTAAAAAGAATGATTTAAATCAAGGTGAATGCATTTCTGTTACTGTGGTGGACTTCACAAAGGCTTTTCCTGATGTCAGATCTTCTCTAGGCTCTTGACAAATACCATTGCTTTTGTAGATGATTTTTCCCACTAACAGGATATGTAGCCTTTCACCTCTAAGATGCTGTTTTGAATCCTGCCCTTCTCAATTGCCAAACAAGTGTCAAAGAGCAGCAATTTAGATTGCGAGCCTTGAAGAATCTTGATTTAATTTCCAGGGAAAAGATGTTCAGACAGCATAGAAGTCCCTTTCTTCTGAAATTGGCCTTGCTCACTGAAGAGTTAATAATCAGAAACTAAAGTTAGACTAGCTCAGTTATGAAATAAAATGGACATTCTCAGTAAGTCATGCAATTAAGTATCTTACAGATTTAGCAGACTTCAGGGTCAGAGAGAGGGTATCCAGAAAGCAGAAGCTTGTGCTGTACATGCCATGCTAATGGAAGCTTTAATGCCTTTGCTTTACCTCCACCATCAAGGGTCTGGTGACTGCAGCATCCCCAGGACACCTAATAACTGTTGGGTGCCTACCAGTGCTTTCCCCAAACCAGGGGAAAGCTTGGGTACAAGCAGAAAAAACACAGGTTTCCTTTTTGCATGCCTGAACCATACCTATCCCATGGTTAAACAGAGTATTCTGTTATCTTGTTCTTCACGGATGATGGTCCAGGAGAGGCAGTAGTAATAAACCCTTTTGCCCCGTGCAATTTCATTAACCTTTCTCATTTTGTGCCTATGAGCTTTGCAACCTCAAATGTCACCTTATTTTCTGCCATCAGATGCATGAGTTAGTCATGCACAGTTTTATTTATAAATATAATATCACCTTGTTTATTTGAACCCCAGAGATTTTGGGTAAACACAGAGCCTGAACAAATGGGGATGCTGGGGCTGAGCATAAAGTTCAGTATTTTCTGAGCACTCTGTGCTGCCTTAGTAAGAGCAGGTAATCATCCTAAACAAAGGAGAGACCATAAAGGGAGCAAGCAGAAGCAGGACTCAAATTAAATCCTAAGGTTTTACATACACACACACAAAATTGAATTCAATTACATTATAAAAATACAAAATCAAAATCAAATCCCCAGAACTCATACACACTATGCATAATGCATGGAGACAGGGAAGAAAGAGCTGCCCTGACCCATACTGTGCTGGGACAATAAAGATATTGCAGTTGGCTCTTCCAGTCCTCCTGTTGTTACTGCTCATCTTTGCCTTTTTGGGAGAGTAAAGGGGGATTCCTGCTGCCCTGGCACTGCCCTGGTGAGCCATTATATTTTTCTGTCAGCTGCTCTGGGTAGACACAGTGTTCAGGAATTTTCCATTTTTTGGGCTACAAAACAGTCCTTTTGGTTCTGGCAGGTCTCTTCCTTTTCTTCCTGGTGCCTGCTGAGGTGAAGAAAGTGCAGTGTTTCCCAGCACTATCTAGGGCATCCATGAACAACTTCCCCTTGGCAAATGCAGTGTCTGACAGACCTTTGTCCCTGACATAATTATAAATGGCCTACTTTGACTTCACAATCTTCAACCCTTTTTTTCTCACACCTTTTGTTGCCCTTCTGACGTTTCTGGTTTTGTTGACTTTTTTCCAGCATTTTCCTATTTCTTTGGCTGTGTGATGATGTGTTCATCCTACTGATTTATATCTTTACTGTGTCTATTTATTTCACACACCATCCTTGAGATAACTCATCATTTTTTGTTCATCAGGTACTTCTGGCTTAGTAACAAATTTCTTGAAGTCCCTCATAGTTACTTATCATTCCTACTCCAACCCTATGCAATTCTCTTCTGTATTCAGTGAAGTCCATAGCCCTCCCTGAAAAGGTCAACAAAAGTCATATTTGTGCATATCAGGACATAATTTGGCATCAAAAGCTCCAGTTTTTCCATGTGTTACTTTGGAAAAAAAAAACCCTTAAAAACAGAAATATAAAAAGAAGTGAAGGTTTTTCCCAATCCACATTTCTTACTAGAGCAGAGATATTTATTACCTTAGTGATGCAGGTTTTCACTTGTACCCACTATCCCAAAAGATCCAGACAGGTGTTTCTCAGGAGCTTAGGAATGTGATGTCATGGAGTGTTTTTCTGGGGCTCTCAGGATCCCTACTTTGAGCATTCACCTGCCTGCAAACCTTTCCTATCTTGCCTCAGATCACCAAATGTGCTGTGCTTTTTTAGTTCTTCCTGCTCTGCTTTGGTGATATTCCCATCTGCTATATTCCTTCTCTGTAGCTGGGTGGTCAGCCAAAGTCTTCCCTATTCTTGGCTGTCCTTGCAGGATTTCAAAAGTTCAGTCTGCACTTACCAGATGTCAACAAGAAAAAAGTGTTGTCAAAAGAAAATAGCAAGATGAGGAATAGTATGTAGGATAGCCACATTTATCCATAAAAGTCTCTGCAGTCCAGATATCTGTCTCTAATTCATCATAGGAGAAGAGTGGAGAAGTGAATTTGCCTAGAGGAAGAAATAGGGCAGAAAACTTTAGCCAGGCCAGCATTCCCCTCTGCAAATCGCTGGAAAGGTAGAAGGGGTCAGAGCAGTACATCTCCCATCTCCCTCAAGTCTGCATTACACTTCTGTTCTCCAAGGCATCTGGAAAAACACAGACCAAGTGCATCACATTTGAGTTCCATCTCTGAACAGAAGGAAATGGGGCCCTGGACCCTAAAACCTTTGGAAACAGAATGAGGCAAGCCATTGGGGACCTAACTGAACCAAAAGGGGAAATTTCTGGTTTGGATTTTGACAAGTTTGCAACACAGGCCATAAAAATTTCCCCAGAGGTAAGAATGAACAACTGAACTGCAGCAGCCTAGTGCTTGTTGTAGGACATTATAATGGCAACTGGAGAATTCCTTTATGTATATTGTTGCAAAATGGTACTGAGCAATTTTTATGAGTATATTCTTGAACATTTTTTCCCCCTGGAAGTGACTAATCCTGTGCAGATTTACCGAAAGTTTATCAGAATGTCAGGCAGTGCCAAGGAGTAAAGCAGCCAGACCATTGCACATACTGCAGTGAAGCTGTTAGCAAGGACACCTGGTACAGGAAAAAAAGTTTAAAAACCCCAGTTTCCCTTCTGCTTGAGTAGAATTTCTTGACAATACAAAATTATTTTCTTAGAGAACAAAGGGCCTTTTCAATGAAGGGTCATTTCTACTGACAATAGGCTTCCAAATTCTGAACAAGAAACAAAACAACCAAATATATTTTAAATTATATATTATGTATATATTTACATATATAAAAATATAA
>VXBB01024491.1:37941-92664 GCA_013399915.1 Illadopsis cleaveri | reverse complement strand
CCTGGGAGAAGAGACCAACACGCACCTNATGGAGACTCAACCACTTCCCTGGGTAGCCTATTCCAGGGCTTAATTACTCTTTCTGTGAAGAAATTTTGCCTAATATCCAACCTAAACCTCCCCTGGCACAACTTGAGATCATTTGCTCTCATCCTATCACTTGTTACCTGGGAGAAGAGACCAACACGCACCTTACTCCACTCTCCTTTCAGGAAGTTGTAGAGAGTGGTAAGGTCCCCCCTGAGCCTCCTCCTCTTAAGACTAAACCCCAACTCCCTCAGCTGTTCCTCATAAAACTTGTGCTCCAGACTCTTCACCAACTCTTCTTCCCTTCTCTGGACCGTCTCCAGCACCTCAATGTCCTGTTGTGAGAGACCCAAAACTCAACACAGGATTCCAGGTGTGCTCTCACCAGTGCCAGAGGGACGATCACCGCCTTGTCCTGCTGGCCACTCTATTGATGATACAGGCCAGGGTGCCATTGGCCTTCCTGGCCACATTGAGGCAAAACCATATTAAAAAAAGAGGCAACCATGCTAACAACCATTATAACCAGATAACTAGATGTGTTGATCAGTTGCACAACTGAATAAGCAAATCCCAAGGAATGACAACAAATTACTCTCAGGACTTAACACAGACCGCTGTCAATTTGAATAGCGTAAGCCTCTAAATGCCTAAAAAGACTGCTTAAGCTTCTGGATCCTGTGTCTGCTATAGATGATTTGGACAAGAATATCAACAGAAACAGAACACTCAAAAGCAAGCCTCCAAGCATGGACCTTCTAACAGAAGCCATAATTAAGCAGAAAACAAAACTTATTGTATTATATGTTATAAATTATGTTTTGTTTCTAAAACTATCAAAACATTTACCTCATTTTTCTCATGGCAGGAAGTCTGAATGCCTGCTTGAAAAACTTCTGAAGACCTAGCCACACTTCTACATCTGCTTTAGGCTGTCATTTTCCATGTTCTATAGAAGCACAGAATATCCTGGGTTGAAAGGGACCCATAAGGATCATCAGTCTGTCTCTTGGCCCTAAAAAGACCCCCAAGAATCACACCATGTGCTTGACTATTATCCAAATGTTTCTTGAACTCTGTCAGGCTTGGTGCTGTGACCAGGTGTCAGGCTTGGTGCTGTGACCACTTCCCTGGGGACCCTGCTCCAGTGCTCAAACACCCTCTGGGTGAAGAACCTGTTCCTAATATCCAACCTAAACCTCCTCTGACCCAACTTCAGGCCATTATCTCAGGTCCTGTCACCACAGAGAAGAGAGCAGTGTCTGCCCCACCTCTTCCCCCCCACAAGGAAGTCATAGACGGCAATGAAATCTCCCCTCAGCCTCCTCCAGGCTGAACAAACTAAGCAACCTCAGTCACTCCTTTAATTGTTTCTTAACCATTTTGGATTTATATATGAAGCGAGAACCACATCTTACTTTTTGGAACTAACCCTGGCAATTCTCATAAGACCTTTTATTTAAACTTTACTTTCTATACGAATCAATCACCGACTGGTAAGTCATGCAAGTACTTTAGCTTTCAATAAAGACATGGTATTTAACTAAAAAATAGTCGGATTGCTTCTGTATTTCCAGAATCACAAAATCAATAGTATTCCCAAAATTCATTGCATGTAGATGAAAAACTTCTCAGGCCCAAGTCTTCTCTCTGTTTACCCTGAACAAGCTTCCCTTAAGTAGGTTCCCCCCTGTTCAATCACCTTTTAGAGTTGTTTGCCAATTTAAGATGAACAGCAAGTGCTTCCAGGTCCAAGTTGCTCTATTTAATTCAGAGCATTAAGCAGATTCTCTGACATGGGAAGCAGAGCCATGTTGACATGCCTGCTGACACACCAGAAGCTGTTAATGCCAGGAGACACAACACATGAACAAACGGGCTGGTAACAAGAATTCTTCTTGAGAAAGAGCAGCAGATGATAACAGTATTCAGCTTTTAGTAAAGTAACTAAATATTCTTCTTTTAAGATCATAGACCAGAAGACAGCAACAGTCCTCATTAGGCCTAAAGAGATATAAGACCTAAAAAACAAGCCACAAGAAATCAAGCCATTAATACCAGATATTTGTTTAGACTTGGAGCATCCTACCTTGTGATGGGAAAGGCCCTCAGTCTGTATTAGTCCTCTACTGCAGGAAATGCTCACCATACAAAAAACAGTATTCCGGAAAAGAAAGCCTAAGCAGGATTAGATAATTACAAACAGAGACAAGCAAGTTAGGCAGCTTTCAGTCACAGCTGTTGTCAAGCTACAAAATCTGCTTTTTGCAGGATTCTGCCAATAATCACAGACAGTACATGTGTCCATTTGCCTGTCTTCTATCCTTACCAAGGAGGAAATAGACACCACAATTCTATTCTTTTTTTAAACCCCTGGAATGGCTTCAAGTCTATAAAGCAATTCTGCACAAGCAGATTTGAAATGCACAGACCAGACCAAATTTAGAAATTTGCTGAAGAAGCAATGTCCATTAGCAATGGAATTTCTTCCCGTGCAAAGCTTCTACATGGATGAGGATCACAGTTTAGACAATTATACCAGCAACAAATGGATTCTCCAATGACACCTTACCTGATCTGAGGGAGCTGTTACAGACTAAATTTGAAAATGCCCTTTCCTCTGCATAAACCAAACTAAAACTAAGGGGGCTTACAGCTATATCCAGCAGGTAGATTGGGTTTCCCTCTAGGTTCACCCTCAGTTTAAAAGGTAATCTCGTTGTTCTGAAATAGAGACTTCCAGAAGAACAAGGATACTTTCTACATGCAAACAGATGCCTAGACTCACAGTCATTCTCAGGGAGAGTTGCCCCAGTTGGACCCACCATGTCCAAATCAGGGCTTGGAGCTACAGTGCAGTGTGATACAAGCTAAGTATTTCAGAAAAAGCTATTTCAGGGCAAGATGAACTCAAACAATGACATGCTTCAAAGCTTTTACTGTAAAAATGTTTATAAAACCCATCCCTTATTGAGAGCTATTGAAAACAGATGAACAATAAAAATGCTTATGCAGCAAAAACAAAAAGCTTGGAAAAACTCAGCTTTATTTCTTATGATCCATAAATCCCATAGTTAGAGATATACTATACATGCAACAAAACTCCATTTCCAAAAGCCTAAAATGGTCCTTCATAATTCACTGCAAATTCATGGAGCTTCAATTAATGAGAGGAGCAGATCACACAAGTAGGTTAAACATTGTCACTCAGCAAGGCTGCACTACTGGAACAGGGCTAGAAAAGCAGCTTTATCTCTCTAACAGTCCACCCATTAATCAAAAAGCTAAAAGAATAGGGTTTGTTGAGATTAGAAAAGAGAAGACTTTGGGGTGACCTAGGTGTGGCCTTTCAGTACCTGAAGGGAGTCCCCAAGAAAGATGGAGAGTGATTTTTACAGAGGCATGGTGAGAACAAGGGTGAATGGTTTCAGACTGAGAGTAAGTTTAAGTTAGGCATTAGGAAGAAATTCTATGTTGTGTGGGTGGTGAGGCTGCCCAGAGAAGCTGTAGATGTCCCATCCTTGGAAGTGTTCAAGGACAGGCTGGATGGAGCTGTAAGCAACCTGGTCTAGTGAAACGTGTCCCTGTCCATGGCAGTGGGGTTGGAACCAGATGATCTTTAAGGTCCCTTCCAACCCAGGCCATTCTGTTCCTCAACTAAGGAAAAAATAGATTCAATTTCTCTAATGAAACTTCTCATACTGCTGCTGCTCCAAGACTCAACCACAAGGTGTCAGAAACAAATGTTTTTAGCTAAACTATAGTGATGAATGATCACAATTTGCAGGATTTCATTTGCAAACACAAAATATGACTGCAGCCTTTCACTTCTACTGACTATTGTAGTCAAGAGAATTGTAGCATTTCAAATAAAGTGAAGACCTAACAAGAAAAGAGCATCCACTGATCTCTCATTCTTGCTTCAGATACCAGCCACACTTCTGGAATACAAAATTCCAGCTTACAGGTTCTGCCTTTTAACTCTCTGCATGACTCCATTAAATTATTCTTTATTTATAAGTCATGAAGGGTCACTGCAAAGGACAGGACACCAGGCTACAGGGGTTTCATTTCAGCCAGTTCATGTATTTTAGGCTCTACACAAAGGTAATCCCAGGAGTGTCTTTAGAACAATATTGCCCATACAACCCTTTTCTTCCAACTCTTACTTCTGTCACTGCTGATAACTGCCATAGAGATTTTAATTTAAATCATGGGGGACGTATAGAAATACTGTGCAAACCCTGGGTTGTCAGCCTAGAGAGATGATCATCACCTACATAAACAATGCACATTTCACAGGATAAAAGCAAAGCATTAGGATTTAACTCCATGACAGAAATACAACAGCACATAATGAAGAGTTCCTTTCCAATAAAAGCCCATACAAAGAAGTACTGCTCTGAAGGACAAACCCTCAGATGCCATATTACAGAGGAAGGCAAGCAGTCCCACAGCAGCACACTCTCACAAGTCAAGGACAGGTCTTGGGTTAGCAGAGAGCATGACAATGAATCACAAGGAAGCAACCACCATTTAAGTTTAGCATCAACCAAAAACAAAGATGTTCAAGTCTTAATAGCATTTTTAAATTACACATGTGCAAACATTTTAAGATAAAGGTAATACTTTGCTATGAATGAGGCATAAAGTACTTTGCAACAATTTATCTTATTGCCATTAAACATTCAAAGAAACAGCAATTCTAGTTTGTTTACTATGGCCAAATGCCCAGATTTTATTTTTTTTCACAGATCTGTTTAATCTAAAAATTGGACAGTTTAGGCTGCAAGAAAACAGAAGGCTTAAAATTCAAACATCTTTGCCTTGAGGTGAGAGGACTTGCAAATTTTGTAGGCCACTTATCTTTACAACAATGTAGGAAAACTTTTGCCAAAACTTTAAATTCCAAATTACTTGGGACATTACAGGATTGTCCAGTATTTTACAGCAATTTCCTCACTTAGACAGAATATCTGTCCTTAGCATCCTCCACTTTCATCTGCAATTCGAAATAGCAAAAGAAAACAATGACCACTCATGCTAAGTGAAAGTGGGAGAAAATTCTGCCTCCAAGTTTTCCTGCAGCTCTGGTACTTTCTTGAGAACTCACCTACAGATTATGGAGATTTGGGGGAGAGAAGTAAATGTTTGTCCCTTTTCTAGTTGATAAACTGGCTCTGAAGCTCTAACTTAATTTCCACTCTACGGTTGTAGAATGAAGGAGCCTCGATCCAGTTCTGTCACTAGATTTATGAGGAATGTGCAACACAGACCCAGTGGGCAGCAAGGCCCAGTTCTGTCACTCCTAAATTTTCCTTTGCTTCAGAGGAGTTTGCTGGCTGCTATAATTTAGTTGGCCTTTCCTATTTCCTGTGCCTCTCACAGACAATACACAGAAATATTCCAGACATTACTTTTTGTCTGGATCTCAAGAAGCATTTTCAAAACAGCAAAAGCACTTACAGTGCCCACTCTCCCATATTTCTCCTCAAAACCACACAGAAGAGAAATACTCAAGAGACAACTGTTCCATTAAACAAAGGAAGGATAACCTCTTAGCCACTTCATAATTTACTCAAAATTAGGAGGTGTAATGGAAAAGTCTCCAGGATGTTAGAAACTTCCAGCCAGTCTGAATGTCACTAATGCAAAAAAAAAAGTACTACCTGAGCTGGACAGAGTCAAGCAGACATTGCCACCAATCAACCATTTGCACATGGGAGCACGCCCAAGGCTTCACACACAGTTACTGAACTGTAAGGAACTGTTGTCAGATTTTACAATAGGGCAGCAGGCAACTGGATTTATTGCCTGTAAGTATCTAAGGATCAGAGAATCAAAGACAACTGATGTTCATCTCTCAGAACACATTAAGGTGAATTCAGACTAATCTTAGACTGGAGTTTGCGTTCAGCTGCAGAGAAACAATTTGAGAGGCAGCTCTTGAAGGAGCAATACCAGATTTGACCCAAAATTACAGACAATTTCGTTTGGCAGCTTCTGGATGGATTCCCTACCTGTTCTGTTTTTAACATTCAAAGCCCTACCTGGAAAAATGGTAACATCTTTCTTACCTATCCTTACTTGTTCCCAACATGGTCACAGAGCTTCACAGTAGCTCACACAGCAAGATAGCACAGAAAGTAATTCAAGTAGCAAACTCTTTTAAAAACTTTTGAAAACCTTTGTGCCATTATCTAAATGGTGTTATCTATCCATAGAGCATTACCAAATCATAAACCCATTACCCTTCAAAATAAATCCTTGTGTAAGTGGCAAAGCAATGACAAAACATCAGATAGGGAGAGTTGTCCATTTACTCTTCACAACTAAATGCAACATCTTCACAGAAGCTTTCTTATGTCTAGTGTAAAGAGTCAATCTTCAAGAAATGAAAAAGCAACAGCGATACTCTTTCCAACTTCGTTGGCAAGCACTGAAGGATCACCTGATATGCCAAGCCCTTGAGATGCCTTGGACTATTGCCAAACAGGAAAGATAATATTAAGCGGCTGTATGGCTTTTTACCTATTAAGATCAAAGTCAGTCCTTTGGTAAACAGAAGGCAGCAACAAATCTGTTAAAGTTCATCAAAGCTGTGATCACACAGCTCCTCTTTAGAGGAGTTACTCAGTTACTCTGCCACTGCTCAGATGTAGCATGCCTGTCCCCTCCCCTAAAGAACATTCCACCAAAAAATCCTAGGGGAATACCCAGCTTATCGCAGCTGGCAAGCAGCAAACTAAGAATACACTACATCAAAAAAAGAATTTTAATTCACCAGCTTTCCAAAGGGCATAGCCCAACTGAAGGGTAGGGTTGTCACATTTCACTGGGTCAATTCAATGCACTACATTATTATAAATTGACACAAAGCATTAGTGTTACGGTAAATCGTTTATAAAAAATGCAATTACTTGATTTCTGGTCTGCTGGTAACCAGAATTATCAGGGCTCAGCTGATGCATTTCATAAGATAGCCAGGGTGTAATGACTTTCCTGTATAACCAATGTGGCTAGAAAGTCTTAAGGAAAGTACAGTGGTCTGGTTTCCAATCTCCTTAACACATTTCATTTTTGCATGACTTGTGCTTGGGTTTTTTGCATCCTTTTCTAAAGGCAAAACAGTACATTGTCCTTATCAGTGCATTTTAAATTTAAAAAGTAATAAAAATACAGTTCAATTCCTCAAAAGAAATATTTCAGAAATAAGCCATCCTTTTTAGATCACAAAAGTCAGTGCTGGTCACACAACAATGAAAATCATAGTCTTAACTCTTCAAAGCCATTTCACTAGAACCAGATTGAAAAGTTCTTTGAGGATTCTGATTAGAATTTTATAGCTTAAAATTCTAGAAATTCCATTAACCTAGCACATGCACTAAGAAGAACTAGAGGCTCAAAGAAAGTTGTGAATGATATTTTTTTAAAGATACACTACACAGGTAAAGAAAAATGCCAAAGCATTAACGACATTATGTAGTATGAATATACATCTCCAATATATGTGCAGAAATGAAAATTAAGGCCAGTTCCCCAAAGAATTTTGTCATTCAGGTATTTCTATTCTCACACATTTTTGATTTCTGCAAAGCTGTATTACTTGTGTGCAGTCCAGATATCACTAACACAGGACTTCAGCTGCGTGGCATACAAAATGAAACCCAACATGCAAGAATTAGCAATTATGATTTTTTAAAAAATTTTTCATGGCTTCAACATGAAGGAGGATTTAAATATATATATGAAATCCTTTTTTTAAAAAAAAAAACAAATCTCTTTTTAAAAAGCAGTAGCTCTTGTTCCAAAGGAAAGACGCTCAGCTACACCACAAGATAAGGTTCTTTTCTCAAAACTGAAGCATACTCCATTTTGATACCGGTGTAGAAGAGAATAGCAGAGAACACTTCATGTAATTCACTATTCCTCCACTATTTTCTATCATCCAAAAAGGCACCACTAGGAACATCTAGTTCACCAGATGATTCACTAGTGACACAGATTAGCCTATTATCCCTAGAGTATTAATTCCTTCTTGTAATTTAAGTGAAGTTTCTACTGGGTACCTGCTGAACATATCTTGTATGGTCCAGGAAAAACACACATCTTTTCACTACAGCTCCACTTCTTTGTACTTTCAGCTGTAAGACTCAAGACTCCAGAATATGTAATTGAGTTTACATTGGTTTTTTTTTTCCCCTGACACCTCCTGTGGTCAAGTCTACAGAAAAGAAAGTTTTACACAAAAATCCTCACACTGGAAGAGCATATGTTGTTACAATGAAATAAATGCTGGTAAGAAGCAATCTTCAAATCAGCCTAGAGTACTAGGATTTGCGAAGTGGGGGAGGGGAGCTGGAACAATTTTATTAGTCTTAGTTCTGACATCCATTGCTACCAGCTAAAGTGCAGTGTCCCGAATCCCCTGCACCCCTACTTTATTCAAGTAGCAATCTGCAACACAATTCCATCCTCATATGTTTGGATAAGGGATAGCAGCACTTCTTCCTCAACAAGGTTTTTCATAGAACACTAAAGAACCTCCATGAGGTCAAATCTCAAGCAGGTGAAATACAGCCCCTGCAAGAACTACGAAGAGGAAACTATGTGAAACTTTTACTCCTGTGAAAAAGTAAAACTCTACAGAGATGGAAGCAATTGCAAAGGGCTTATGGAACACTTGGAAAAAGCTGACTGCAAAAATATCACAGAGCAGCATTACACCATCATCACACAGTATTTGGAGAGCATTCTAAATCAAAGGGGATTAGAAATCAATGAAAACCCCAAGAAATTTTTGCATTTGCCCTTGAGGTCTTCTACTGCTCATCCTGCATATCTCATACTGCTACAGGTTAAAAACACAAAAAGCAAAAGCAGATTTTTCATGTTAAAAGTGGAAACAAAACACATCACATTTGTCTAGGTGTGGTCGTGCTGCCTATGAGTTAAGGATTTGTGTGAAAGACTGAGGAACTCCATGACACCACTCTCTTCTCCACCCTGCCCTTCCTTACCTGGGTGCACAAAGCAGCCTTGCTCATAAGGCCTAGATGATAACCACATTCCAGCCAGTGAGCTTGACCTATCCTGTTCATCAGAGAGAGCTTTTATCCTACAACATGGTCATTATCTCTGCAGAATGCCATCCACTTCAAGACTTCACCAGGCATGACAAAGAACTCATTTTCTACAAAACAGTTGCTTTTGGGTATGAGCCAGTAGACATGAGGGCTCTCTTCACAGGGCTGTCCAGTAGCCATATACCACCACTTTCAGTCCTTGGTAGATATAAAATTTGTTGAACTAAAAGAAAAACTTAGAAGAATGAGTTCTACTGATTTTACTGGGGTTTTATTCACAATTCATACCTATTAGTCAGTATCTACAAGGTTAAAGCAAGATTGTGTGACCATCCTTCTTCCAAGCGCATAGTTAGAGACCTGGCCTTGGCTTGCAAATACCTCCTGAATCAACAGAATCCTTCACAATTTGTCTCATATTTTTTCAAAACCATGGATGGCTAGCATTAGCAACAAGGCTGTTACCAGTATGACTCAATTAACAAACAGCCCAGGCTCTGCGTCCTACCTACCACATTCCTTTCAGTCAAGTGCCAATACCTCAATTAAGAAGAAAATTGAGGAAAACATGGGTAGGATTAATCGGTGCTTAAAAGGCACAAACCGCACAACCACTGACAGCCAACTGTTACATGAAAGGCCCCTGTGTCTGACTAGACTTGTTCTGATTTAGACCCTAATCCTAGGCAAGCTGAACTTCACTTTCTAGGAATGTTTTTGCTCATGTAGGGACTTAATGAAGAAACTCTACACTTCAGAGACAGACATGGCAAGGTGAAAGGCAGGACGAGATGTTATCCATAGAAGGGCAAGAATTTGTTTTCTGTAGAAAATGAGGCCTGGCAAAATGAAAGCAGGAATCCCAAAAAGGAACAGGTCTGCAACAGTCACTGTGTCTTACTTCTGCTGCCAAATCCTGTGCTCAAAAAAAAGGTAAGTGATAAGGTTGTTCAATTCTACTTCATTGCCTGACATACACTATGGAAACATGTACCATTTTAAAGATGCTGCGCAGTCACCACAGTTCAAGTCTTGAGGAGACAAATACAACCTGCCATACTATGTACTTTCATGATGAGAAGCAAATCACACCATTATCAAAGACCTAAATCAAAACAATATTTGAATCAATAAATTCCTGGACAACCAAAGAGAAACTATCCCTTCCCCTTATTCACAGTTTCTGTGCAACCTCTTGATAAACTGTAAGGGAATTCACAGTTGGATTACTTCTCAGAAACAGAGAGAAGGCTCTCACATGGAGCCTTTTAAAACTAGAGTTAAAGCAGGAAAAATTAGTAATTGTTTGAGGGAGAGGAAGTTTCACAGTCACCTTTGTTCCACTAGTTCCTGGCAAGAGAAATAAATATTCACCACAAGCATTTGTGTTTTTCCATAAAGACAACCATGTAGGGCAACAAAAGGTACACCCACAGGAGAGCAAAGAGCAATAATTTCCCAAGAGAAATGAAGACATAAGCAAAATATTCTGCTCATGCCTAATTGAGTGCCAAAGAAAACTTTAGACTGGACTATGCTGTCCAGTCTATACATACAAACGGAAAGAAAAACAGTTTTAAAAAGTCACCCCTAAAATCTTACATTGAACCATTTTAATTCATGCACTGTGGCTATAGTTCTGATGCCACAGAACACTTAACCTCCCACTTTTCTAGAAAGTTACTCCCTCTCCCATATAGAACAAATGTTCAAGGAGTAGACAACATTAACAGGTGAATTACCCTAGAGCCAGCCTTTTGGTACTAAAATCAAGATGCAAATTCAATCACCAAGTACGGTCACACACAGCAACACCCAAAATCCATTGTGCTGTACACAACTTTAGTTTTAAATACAAGACTCCAAACAGAGAAGCATCTACTAGCACTTTAGACAATTAAAATTAATCACGCTGTCTGGTAGTGATTGCTTTCAGAAGAAAATTTTTGACAACCAGATTTCATCAATTCACATTTGAAAGGTAAGGTATTTCTTCTAAACTTGAATATTAATCTTCCATAACTTAAATGGGGATTTAAATCCCCTTTGATTCAACCCTAGAATACATGGAAAGAAGCAAACCTTACACCAGTAGAATAAGGATTACTGTCGAGTATTTTTACCAGTCATGGCTACATCAACTTGAACATGGCACAAATGATTTCTTCTTATTATTAATTCCACTTTATTAATTAAAGTAACAATCTTTGTTTTCTACGAGAGCAAAAAAATGTTATCTTGGGCCAGCTGTTCTTCCTGAAGGAAGCAGAACTCCACTGAAGAAGTTTTTATGAAAAGTATAGACCATTGCTGCTGCCAGAAACAGCAACCAAAAAAACAGAGCCAGATTCTACCACCACAACTCTTAGGAGGATTCTTCTATTTTATCTGTTCTCTGCCAAGAGAAAGTGTAGTCATGGAGAAAGTGTGAGTTTATCCAGTGGAAATGAAGACTTTTAGCATTAATAATACAAGGTAAAAATAAATTATAGCTGAAAAACTCCAAACCAGCTGCAGACACAAGTTTACAGAGTACTGTTTAGAGATATTCAACAACTGTAATACAGCCTTCACACTTGCCAGAACTTGCTACTGCTGAACTCTATTGCTTCTGAAAGCCTGGTAGTAGCTTTTCTAAACATAAGTAACCATTAGAAGTACAGGAGGATCAAGTTAGGGAACACTTAACCAAACTGGACAGACACAAATCCATGAGACCTAGTGGAGTGCACTGGTAATGGCTGCGGGATCTGGCCAATGTCATGGCAAGGTCTCCCAATTACTGCAGAAAGGTCATGGTGATCAGGAGAGGTTCCTGAGAACTGGACAAAAGCAAAACTTGCCCCTGTATCTAGAACAACCTGGAGGACAATCTAAGGAGCCACAGGCTGGTCAGCCTTACCTCAATCCAGGAAAAGTGACAGAGCTTCCTGAAAAACATTTCCAAGCCAAGAAGGTGGTGGGAAGTCATTATTGTGGATAAGCAGAAGTCATGCTTGGCTAGCCTGACAGCCATTGATAAGGAAATAACTGGCACTAGGGGAGTACATGAGTGGTTTATCCTGACATCTGACTTCAGCAAAGCTTCACAACTTTTGTTTTCCATAGCACCTTAATAGACAAATGGATGAAGCAAAGACTAGCTAAGTGAACCATGAGACAAAACTGAAATCTGACTAACCTGCCAGGCAGAAAGATACTTAGAGAGCTAGGACACTTTACTCTGGAGAAGAGGGGACTTGGACAGAATCTTATCATTGTGTATAAATACCTGGAGAGGAGAGAGAGTGGAGTAAAGACAGAATCTTCTCAGTGACAACTAGTGAACAGACAAGAGGGAATGGTCACAAATTAATGTATGAGCATTTCCATTGAAACATTAAAGCATTTTTTTCTTCTTTCAAAAACCTGCAGGTGACTGAGCACTGGAACAGACTGCTCAGGGGCACTGTAGTATCTTCAGAGGCATTGTAATATCTTCATCTCTGGAGGTGCTAAGAAATCTGATGGCACAATATTCTGTGCAACCTGCTCTAGTTGGCTTCATTTTGAGCAGCAGGTTGGATAAGAGATCTCCAGAGGTGTCACTTCCAATCTTTGGATTTGTGTACTTCAGGCTTGATCGACATTAAAATATGGCCAAGAGTTAACTGGAAAATGCTGTAATATAATTTTACTGTCTGTACAGAACTCCACTGGAAGTCTAGTATACCAAAACAAGAAAAAATCCACAGCTAGAGGCTCTGGAGTAAGAGCACCCATGTTCTCAAACCATGCTAAAAATAGATGAGGACCTTCAAGCTTGTTGGCTACAAAAGAGGATAGTCATAAATGAACCTGAGGAGGAAGGTCAGCTACTAGATATTCTTAACATAGAAGAGCATACAGTTAGCTTCAGCTTGATGCTAGCATGGCTAACTGGAATTGAAAACCTCCTGCTACAAGGCCTTTTTTATACCTCTTTTATATATCATGAAGTTTCAAAAATTCTAAAAGCTCAAGTTGTAATAGTATATCAACAATTTTCACATAATTAAGCAACAGCTTATTGTTTCCACAACCTTATTTTAAAAAAAAGTTATGCAAGACCATGCTTGGAATACTGTGTCCAGTTCTGGAGACCATAGCACAGGAAAGACATGGACCTGTTGGAACAAGTCCAGAGGAGGACCACAAAAATGATCAGGGTGCTGGAGCACATCTTCTGTGAGGACAGGCTGAGAAAGCTGTGACTGTTCAGCCGGGAGAAGAGAAGACTCCTGTAAGACTTTATTGCAACCTTTCAATACTTAAAAAGACAGACTTTCTAGTAGGTCTGTTGCAATAGCACAAGGGGTATCCATTTTAAACTAAAAGGTTTAGACCAGATACAAGGAAAAATTATTTTATAGTGACAGTGGTGAAACACTGGAACAGGCTGTACAGCAAGGTGGTGGATACCTCACCCCTGGAAACATAAATGGCCACATTGGAAGGGGGTTGTGAGCAACCTGAAGCTCATTACAGGGAGATTGAGCGAGATGACATTTAAAAGGTCCCTTCCAATCCAAACTACTCTATGATTACATGTTGATACCACAAGCAACTTCCATATAAAGTATCAAAGAAAAGGTAAATGAAAAACTGGAACAGAAACAAGTTTTACTAGGTACTACAGAAAAAACCCCAAAAACATCTGTTGAGTACATCTGCTGGTGAGCAGCTGTTGCCTTTTGTCTTGCCCTCCAGTGACAAACAAGGTCAAGTACTGCCATCATTGCATCAGAGTCAAAACAATATAAAAGCCATGAGCACCATAAGAAACTCTCAAATAAGTGCACTTTGTCTTCATCAGCTCCCACAACAGCATTACTATCTCTCAAGGATAGGATTTAAGCAAAATACTCACCCTAAGTAATTATTACACAATCTAAGAAAAACTTCCAAGCTTCTCTGTGCAGCCACTTACACAGAAAGAGGATTTTGTGCAATTTGGAAATAAAATAGTATCCTCAAATAGATGGTATGCTTCTCCACTATGGGAGCAGTCACACAAGCAATAGAAGTCTGGACTCCCCATGAACTGACAAGATTACACTTGTCATGTGACAACTACACTTGACACAAATTCTATTTTTACTGAAACAAGGTTGTGTGACTCTTGATCAAAAGTGGTTCTTCCTAGTTAACTGTCTTTGATGTTATGCCAGTGTTTGGACTCCTCTTTCCTTCTTAAAGAAAACAAACAAACAAAAAGACAGCCAACCTCATAACTGCCCCTTTTAAAATAGCATTTGTGAATTTCATTTGGTTTTCCTTTTACAGGAACAAAGAAGGAAATTGAGGAAGATAATTTTTAAAGTAGATTCACCAAAAAGAATATTAAAACACCTTCCTCCAAGCTAATGCTGCTTGAAAAGACTCCAGTATAGCATTACTGCAGCTATTATACACATTTGTACACAAATCCCTGAGAAAGAAAAATGCCACGTGATTTCAGATGTTGATTTGACAAATTTATGTATTGCAGACAGGAATTTCCTGATTCAAAACATGGGCATGAAAAAGAGCTTCCTGTTGCTCACTTTACTCTAAGGGTAAAAAAGGGAAAGAAAAAAATCTCCAAAAGACAACAATTTTCCCCTGTTTCCTTAAGGCAGAGGTCACAAAAGTGTATAGGGTAAAGAGACCTATTTTGCCAGCAAGTTACTTTTGTTGAGTTGGGATACTGGCACAGAGTTGGAACCTTCTCCTTAAATACCTATTTGGACACAGCCAATTCAAGTGTAACATCAAGATGGTAACATCTCCTTTATGCTTCAACTCCTTTAAGGAGGTCTCACATAAACCTGTCCTCAATGCCATGTTGGTGCTAGAAGGCACACAAGTAGATTTGCAACCAAAATGAGGGCTATGATCAGACAGAACTAACAGCTTTTTTCCCCCCAAGGTCAGCTACAAGACTACCCTAAGACTACCAGAGTTCTCAACCTAAATGGTACTTGCATAACAAAGTCCTGCATCTTGTCTATCCCATCACAACCTGCACATCTACACACATAGAAAGTGTTGCATATTTCTTCTTCTCATCAAGAAGGAACAGATTTTACTGGGCACCCACCACCTGTTCTTCAGCTTTTTAAGGTCTCTACTCCTTAATGAAATAGCTGTCCTAATTTAACAAAGCACATGTCCTGTATTAAAAAATAGGGCATAACTATAAAATGAAGAGCAGAAATAAACCACTTGTGCATTTCAGCCTTCAAATGTCATCTACTGCCTTCTGCCAATCACGTTCCTAATGCAAACAAGACACACGAAGGAGCAAACCAATTCCTAGTTAGGAATTGTTCACAGAAGTAAGGAATCCAGAAGTGGCAAAAGGATTGAAACAGCCAAAAAACTAAGTTTGTTGAGGAGTTTTTTGGGGTTAGCAGTTTAGACTTAAAGCTGCTTACCCAATTCTGAATAGAGATTGATTTTTATTTTTCCCCCTCACAAGGAATGATATAATATCAACTTCAGTTTGGATTTTATGAAGTCCAGTTGGATAGAAGGATGTTCAAACTCAGCTTAGAAAAGTCAGACTACCAGTCTCATCTCCTTCCATGCCTTTGAGGAGTGGGCAAAAGAAGGATGAGAATGTGAAAGTCCTGGACTCCTGCTACCTTAGCTGAGACAAGTCTGCTGGGAGCTTTCCATGTCATGCATCCTCAACTTGGAAGTTTACTCAGGCCTCTGACTGGCACCCAGTTAATTTTTTTTTTTTTTAATGTACAGAAGACCATCCAGTTAATGTTGCACCATGCAAAGCTACCAACCAAGTCAAACATAACTCCCTAGAGCACCGTTAGTTACCTAATATCTATTTAAAAACCAAAAAGAATAAAAAGAGATCCTTACTTCCCCAGAAGCATTTTATGAAAGAATAACATTTTATGAAATAACATGGATGATAGTCACTAAGTTACTCTCTAAAAAGCCATCGATAAAAGCAGCAACTTTCAAAAGCCTAAATCTTACACAAATCTGTAGCTGCGTGCGTGTGTATAAACACACACATTTGATTTGCACACAGGCTGGTCATTTTTTAGAAAAGAAAACTCTGTTTTATGAAAAACTGACAGCAGCACAGCAGCTCATTTAAGTGCTGTGTCCAACCCTCCCCCTGCCATGCAATCTAGACAACAACATGTAACATAAGCACTGAGCTTAGAGCAAATTTACTTTTTGGAGACAAACTGAGTAAACACACATACACACAATCATTTTGCAGTGCTCAGTTGACAGTTACATTAAAAAATGAACATCATAAACAGCATTTTTGAAGATTGCTTTTGGTTAAGAGCAGTTGGCCACTGTCAGACTGCAAATTCACTTTTAAAGAAACAACACTGCTTGAAGGATTGACATTTGTTACATTGCTATACTTCCAGTCCCAACTTCACCGTTAAGAGGCAAGTCTCATCTCTCTGAAGGTAGCTGAGTGAAATTCAGCCAGAGGTAAAAGGCCAGAAGCAACACTGGACAAGTGCTAAAAAGCAGAGTACAATGACATAGGTAGGTGCAACATCAAAAGCACTATTAAGCAGCACCCTAATATTTACAGTAGTCACATGTATGTTAAGGTTAAAAACCAAACAAAAACTCCCCACCAGAACAGTAAAGTAAGACAGCAGTAAGTGTGACATACTAAATTTTGTAACAGGTCAAATAGTAACATGTAAATGCAAGTCAGACATCAAAACAAGGTGAGGGAAAAAATGCACAGCCTAGGAGTGTTTTAGCACCCAACTTGATGAGACTCTTCACTTGACTCTGGGAACATCATGGGGCAGAAGATAATAAATACCAGAAAGAAAAGCTGTCCTTGCTTCTGAAGATGCAGTACACAGGTAAGATGCCACAATTTTGTAATTAAATTATGTAGTAAAAGCTAATTTATTGCCTTTCCCACCCCCTTACCCTCATTAAAATTTCCCATAAGGCTTCACAGATTCTAACCATCAATATAAATAATTGGTGAATTATTATCATTCAACTCTTTAAACAAAAGACTACCATGGTACACTGTTTTTCACAGCTGACTGCATGTGAAGTAAATCCAGCCAATACTTTGTGCAGAAACAAATCCTAACATTTGGCAAAATCTATAGGTCACAAACGTCAGAATTTTGGATTAAAAAGATTTCCATACACAACATCAGGTGTATCAGAACACTTGCCACCACTGAGTTAGCAGAGATCTACTTTGAAATGAAAGGCAGCATCCACACTGAATGAGTGTGCAACAGCATCTTCAAGAAAAAGGATAAGTCTGAAAGTCTGGCTCTATAATGCAGACCTTGACCACATTTCCCAGCTGAAGGGACAGATTTGAGAGGGTAACCTACTCCAAAATGAACACAGACTGACCCTTTTCTCCACAGTGTTACATGCTGGCAATTCCTAGGAAGTTTTAGCTACTGTATACCAGGTCACACATCATAATTAAGGCTGCCTTTGTGAAACCATGTTCCCTGTGCTTTGTAGCAACTGTATCTCATGACAAAGGCAGGTTTCTGTGCTGGTGCTCACTTTAGCAGAAAACTGGGATCTACACAGGAATTCTCCTCCCAGTGGTTTGTGAATAGAAAATACCACAAATAAAAGTTTGAAGAGGGAACATTTTCAAACTAAGAACAGAGTGAAAGTTATTCCTAAAGAGTTTCCATTAAAATCTTCCCAAATTAAATATTCAGATTCAAAAAGAAAAAGTTTGTCAACAGGGCTTATGATTCAGAAAGGATGTTGATTTCCTTGTCTAAGGTGCTGTTTCACCTATTTCACCCACAGTATCATCCATTTTGCCCTGCCATCCTCTGTTCTCTACAGTACCAGGCTCCCATGTTACATCAAGTCTTTCATGATACATTTTAGCTGATCAACTAGAGCTGCTGCTCATTGTCATCAATCCTCTCTAGAGCAGCTTCTGGAAGGAGAAAGTGCAGGAGATGCCCGAAGAAAGTTTTATCCACAACTGCAGGATTCTGGACAGTTGACTTATTAAAAAGACATTCTTTCACATAGTCTGAACATTGGTATTGTCAAAATTTTGTACCATCATTTAGCTCCTCTCATATTTGACCAGTTCTCAGGTCTCAGTTTAATGAAGAAGTCACTTGTGAAGAAGACACAAAAGTTGAACAGTTATTTTGCAAAGCAGCAATTTCACCTCAATGCCACAGCTTCCTTTCATATGTAAGGACACGGATTCTTCCTCCAGCTCATATCACAAAGCCAATTTCCTTGTATTACAGAAGTCGGCGGTTTTAAAGTCCTTCCCTTGAGGATGAGAAACAGCCTCAGGTGGAAAGAGGGATAGTATCCAGTCAACCTTTTCCCAAAAGTCCTGTGCCAATAGTTGGCACTACAGTCAGCACCCACCCAGCCTTGTGCCCAGCACAGAAGGTTTGTCTGGGCAGAAACATTACAGAAACACTGCCAGGGTGTCTGATCAACTTGGCAATAGTTGAAAGGCAACATCCTTCAATTCAGTCCCCTCATCTGTGATGATGAGTAATGTCTTGTTTGGTCAGCTGCATTACATTTTAAGACAGGTCCTTAAACAGAATACCTGACTTTTGATAGCTTCTACAACAAAAGGTTGCTCTGTCCACTACCAGACACAAGGCCTCCTCTTATTTAACACCGAGCAAGGAGCTAAATAAGTGAGAGAAAGTAGAATTATTTATCCCCATGGCAAGAAAGTGAAAGACAGCAGTAGGACTCTTGTTAAGGTAACTGATGATTTCCATCAGTTTATCTGCACAGGTAAAAGCCCTACAAATTCTGCTCCATGACAAAGTGGATTTCTTGCTCCAGTGATCTATTAGCACCAGTAGCACTGTTCAAACACAACTGCTGGAACACATTCAGACAGATTCATCTAAAGCTTTAACACTTCAGTCTGAATCTACTGTATACTACAAGCCTGAAATCTCAAGCTCCACATATTTTTCAGGTGAACAGATTTCCAGGAATAATCTGCCTTGTAAGCATTATTTTAGAAGTCCAAATGAAAGCTAGGAAAGTAAACTTGTATTTAATATTTTACATTCAAAAAGAGGTAAATTCCTGTAAGCAAAGTTCTGTCTATATATTAATTTATTATAATTCCTTAAATGAGTGTTGTGTTCATATCCCATCTTCATGACATGATTTTTCAGTTAAGCAAACTTATTTACACTTTAGCTTCATTCAGAGCAAGTTTTAGCCTTAGAAAACTAAATTAATGGAAAACAACACATTCAAAGGCACTGTCAATTATACAACGGACTCTATACAGATTCAGACTCCTCAAACTTCCAACTGTCCAGTGCATCTTAACATGACAATTGTAGCTTCCAATAAAATTGCATTCAATAAAGCCTTGGCCAACCAAATAAATAAAGGCAGTCCAGTGTAGTTTATGTGATCAGTCACAAACACTTCCCTGCCTGAGATTATTACATATACAGCACAGATGTGAATTTCAAAAGAAGTTTATTACTGGCAAGTGTAACAATGTAGCAATCCATGTAACACCCAATTTCCTGGTCATAAAAGTGGTATCTTGAGCAAGAGTTATCCTTGCCCTAATGTATCTGTTCAATATTGAGATGAGAACCAATTTCAGCAAATTCATGAAGTTCAGCAGTTCCACAGCAGATAGGAAGGAAAGCTGCTTGAAAAAAATCCAGCCATTTAAAAAATCATTTGCAGTTGTCTTCCTGAAATCTCACCTAAAATATCAGCAAGCAGCAAATGGGAAAATAGCCTTTAAGAAGCTCAGCTAACAAAGGTACTTTTCTCCACCCCTAAAATGACATAACATAGTGCAGCATCAGCCTACAAAGCCCAGTAGGCTGAAAACTGTGTACCACAGACACCACTCCATGAACTTCCAAATGGATATTCAGGTTGCTTTTAAAATACACAGAAAATGATGTTACCCCTCCACCTGGGAGCATAATCACATCCTACTAAAAAGTAACTTTTTACAGCAATTAAGTGGTTCATTTGCCAAAGGCACCAAAAGCCCCAGTACTTTATTGAAAAAAAAAAAAAATAAGCCTCTCTTTTTCAGGTTTAGATTTGTTCTCCTCTATCTCCTCTATACAACCCAGGAAACAAAACTAGTATGAGAGTTCCTCCAAGTTTCTCAGTAACTGATGATGCACAGAAGTTACCAGGAAACATGATCTACGAGGCACATTAATGATGAAGTTTTGGTCATGGGGCTTGGGGAATCTTTTAAGTTTATTTTAACTTTAAACCACTATTCCACTTAATTCTCAAGACAGATAATGGTCTGCACTGCAAAGATTAATTTGCCATATGTAGTCTGCACTCCCAGGATTCAATATCCACTCTGAATGGAGGAGAGAGGTGAACTAAGAACACCCTACTAGTACAATTCCTCCTCTTCCTCACAGTGCCTATCAGGTACTTCTGGAACAGTTAATCTCTCCTTCCCTTCAGTGAGGGCTGGAAAAGACTCTGTGTCAGTCACATTCACCCCACCCCACCCCGTCCAATATTGTGCATTTATTGTCTTCCGAATTCACAGGAAAGCTCAGGCATGCATCCACACCTTCCTGCCATTGAGGTGAACAACACCCAGCAGCATGACCAGAACTATCAACAATGACCCTTTCAACTCTGGTGAAAAACTAAGATTTCCCCTTTCAGGAGGAATCCAAAGAGGCTTTGATTGCAACTTCCAGGTTCACCCCATTTATGCAGAAATTTTTCTAGTGATGGTATCAATTGACTGAAACCCCACGACAGGAAGAATAGCTTTGGCTTAAAGCATCTGACTTCATCAACTCTTCAGAGAGCAGAGTTCATTTGGCAATGAATGAAAGGAACTGTAGAATCTGCTCTAGAAGTGGCGTCTTTCCCCTTTCCTTTACACAATCTTCATGCATATTTTGGATGCAAGAGGTGTATTCTTTGGCAGTAGCCGTCTGAACTCCTAAAGAATGGAGCAGACCACAAGATCTTCTCCCTCGCTCCACCTACAAACCCTCAACAAAAAAACGGAGGGGTGGTGATCGTATACAGTTGCCCAATATGCCAAGGGTATGGCATACATCTTAGAGTTGCTTAAATACTTGGAGGGCAATTGATATAGAAGTCAACTAGAAGTTAAAGAAAGCTGAAAAGTAGCTGGCAGGAAGACAAACTTGCTGTACTTGCCATTGGTTTGCCTGACACCAGCTGACTGTTCCAGTAGTCCTTCACACCAGAAGCAAAGCAGCTGAAATTCATCCCTGATGCAACTCCAGCGAGACTAATAGGTTTCCACAAGAGCGAATCAGGCCCTGTATATCTAAAACCAAGCCCACTACAGTTTCACTGAAGCGAAATTGCAGGAGTACAATCTATGGATAACAGCTGGAGAACATTAACTCTCCCCCCAACCCTTGCCGGGGTTAATTTTTTTCTTTCTGTTCAGACAGGAAGCAGTCATATAGCATACTGCATAATATAAGGATCCTGGGATATAAAGACGAGTTGAAAAGGATTACAAAGAGCACTCTACAAGTTTTTAGAGTTAACGCTGCCATAACCCCCGAGCTGCCATCGAACAGCAAGCCGCGCCGCTTCCCCGACATCATGAGCTGAGACAGCACTTAAACTCCTATCTAATGAAAAAGAAATTAAAAATAAGGGTGTTTTTAAGGGCCTCAGCGAGAGCCCAAGGACTGTGTCGCGGATCCGGGCGGGGGTCGTCCCGGACGGAGAGAGGAGGACCCCGCCGCGGCGCCCCCCGCCCGGTCACCTCTCCCCGGCCGGGACGATCCCGCCGCCGTTCTAGCACCCCTCCTGCTGCCCCGCAGCTCACCCTCGCTGCCGTACTGCTTGCCATTGTTCGCGCCCATCCTGCCGCCTTCATGCTCGTCGCCGCTTTCCCACGCCGCCGCTCAGCATCTCTGCCGCGGGGCGCCGAGCAGCCGCGGCGGACGGAGTGCTGCTCCGGGACAGTGCCGGGGGAAGAGCCCCCAAAAGTTTTCACGGCGACATGTCCAAAGCAGCCTTGCAACTTCCTCTGCTTCTTCTCGGGTGGCCGACACCCTCCCTTCCCCGCTTCACATTAAAAAANTGGCCGCTGTCCCAACCGAGCGGCCCGGAGGGGATGGCTGCGGGGGCTGCTCTCAGAGACCCGCCCAGGGCGGCCCTGCCCGGGTGTCCTTCCGACGGGCAGGATGGGGGGTCTGCGTTCGGCACCTTCGCGGCACCCCTGACCCCGTGCAACTCACCGGGGGCTGACAGAAAGTCGCCGTGTGTAGGAGGAAGCCGCGCAGCAGGGACGCATACTTCTCGTTCCCTCCGGCTGCTCCAGAGTTCGCAGTGTTTTCTCCTTGCAAATGGTANNNAAAAAAAAAAAAAAAAAGGAAAAAAACTTTAAAAGCGAAAGAATCAAAACCGCGATGTATCGATGTGCCCTCCCCACCCCGGTTTCCAGCCGGGGTGTCCGGGCCAGGAAGGCGGCTCCAGTTATANCAAATGGTATTCCCACAGTCACTCAGTTCCAGTGAATCACTGCTGGCCTTTGCTGCCATATTGAAGAAAATATGTTTTGTTCAACTGTTGAGCATCCCCCAAACTAGTTCTTCGGGTATCCCATAGGGATATATCTCATCCCTTAGGGGGTTTCTATTTGATTCAGCTGTCTTAAAAACCACTTTTTCTGCTTCTTTCACCCCAAAAGGCAGACTCTTAGACCACTGGGGTTGTCAGGGATAGTGGACGCCGCTAATGGGGTAAGTGCCTTTCCCGAGTGTAGCCCACCCAAACAACGGCATTGGGAAGAGAGGATTTCACTACTGCATGAGAGCCCACACCACCTGTGCCCGGCAAAAGGGGCTGGATAACAAGAGATGCTGTCAAATGAGAGTGAGGATATACTGCGTGTGACCTGGTTAATTCAAAAACCGCCAAGAGGGTACTTGCTCCCAATGGGCTAGCTAAGAATAGCAAGTAAATTTGCTCCACACAACTGTTACCCGTATTAAGTGGTAATCGGGTGTTACCAAAGGCTTTTTGGGAAAGAATCAGGTTTCAAAGAAGTGAGAAAGAAGGATGAATGTTTGTGATAGGTGGAGAGAGACACTAGAGCAGGCAGTCCTGGTTTGGTGCTGGTATCTCACCTCTGCCTTGGGCTGATGGTGTTGCCTCTCTGTCTGGGGGCAGGTGTAACAAGCAAGGATCCCCACCCCAGGTGTGCAGGGGGGTTGTGGCACGTATGTTAACACAGGGAGCAGCGCAGGTACATGTAACTGTACCTGAAATATGGTTACACAGGTACCCTACCAGAAGAGTAGTGTCAGCTTGTAGCCCACATAACTGGGGAGTGGCATGCCCAAAGCAACGCATGTTTGAGACTTGGAATTTTTAGGGTTAGTTTCAAAGTTCTTTACTTTGCAAGTATCTGTGGTTGGTGTTTATGTGTTGTATTGCTCATACTGGCCCCAGCACAGAGCTCACTGATTGCTAGATCAACATATCCTTGTTAAAAAACCACTTTAATTCTGATTTGATTAAAACCATGAGTTGAGGAATTTTCCCTGCACCACACTATGATCTTATGTATGAAAAAGCCTGTCCTCCTAAACATATCACAACATCCACAGGACAATTACTGCATGTACAGATAATTCTGAGTTAACTGTATCTTTGTCAACTTATATGAATGGCATATGAAATGACAGAGGCGAAAGTATCAACACTGACAGGACTACAGAAAAGGTGTCTAAAATCTGAAGTTTTGGGGATGGGGGAGGGGGTTTGGGGTTTTTTTAAGTGCATTTTCATTAAGAGGTAGGCTAATTTCCAGAAGCTGAAATGGGTACCGGCAGTACAGGTGACTGACAAGTAATCAGGCAATGTTTATGAGGCTCTAATCCCATGAAATACTCATCATTAACTTTCTCCTTGTAAAAAGGTTTTGCTCCTGATTCAATACTGAACACTACAATACAATGCTACACACACCCTTCAATTCTCAAAAATCAGTGAAGGTCTAAGAATATAGTGCCTTCTGGGGTCAGACTGATCAAATGATCAGCCTTGGGCCTTTGAAACAAAATACGAATCAGTCTAATAATACAGGTTTCTGTAATCAAATGTTAATTTCTAAGCACTAATATGAAACAAAATTAGTACTGTGCCAAAGCAGGTAGACCTTGACACAGTGTCTGCTTTTAACATTCTCTACTATCTTTTTGAGAATTACCTGTTCAGGGGCAGCACAAAGGATGGGGGGAGCAATCTGCCTTCTGTAAGACAGTAAAAGGTTGTGGAGTAAGGTTAAGATTGGTTCACATATGAGCCCACAGACTGCCAACAAACACATACATCCAAGTAGGGTTTTTTCCTGCTGTGTGGCTTGTGGGATTTGAAAAACACACCCCAAACACTTGTTCGGAGCTCACCCAGGCAGAGTAGGATGGTAAAGAAAAAATAGAGAGCTTTTACAGCACAGCAGCCTACCTTTACCACTCAAACCCTCACACCCAACTCAGCTGTGGGCCAGCACAGCCAGCCATACCATCCTCCCCACCAGTGCTGCAGGGCAGTGCTAGTCCCCAGCTGTGGGACAGCACATGCAGGCTGAAAACAACACGTGTCCCTGCTCCATGTGCAGCACAGCTGTGCTTAATTCGAGCCTGAAACACAGCAATGGGAGTAGCCACTGCAAACCACTCCTGAGGCAGCCTCCCAGCTCCTCATGTCACACCGTGTGTTCTGCATCCAGTGGCAGTCAACCCCCCAAACATTTTCCTATATGGGTCATAGGACCAGGAAGGCCAATGATCCCACTTCTAACTCCTACAAACCTTTTTGACAAATAAGAGAGAAATTTCTCAGACTGTTTGGAAACATCACCTCACACAGACACAACCACATAGCTGTATGTAAATAATTTTACATCATTCAGAAATGATGAATTCACTCCTTGAGAGCAAATATAGCAGTTTCCCTCCAAATTCAACATCTGATGCACCACAACTGAAATGACTCCCTTTGCCAAGGGGTAATTTTGCTTATGAAAACCAGCATAGGCTGGTGCTTTGTGAGACAGGAAGCTCAGCTGTTGAGGGAGCCCTGTAAAGCATAAAGATATTAGAAAGACATATTACCACTCTGTCAAGTTTATGACATAAATCCCAGGAATATTCCACCATGACCAGAGCCAAAAGGAAAGAAAAACAAAAATACACCCCAAAACAAAAGCAAAACAAAACCCAACCAAACAAACAAACCAAAACAAAGTACACAAGCAAACAAACAAAAAACACCTAGGAGTAAAAAATCTAGAGAGGAAAGAAGGTCTTGGTTTAGGAAATTTGAACACAGCTTTCTGATGAAGGACTGAATATTGCTGTTGCACATCGTGTTACACTCTTCCTATAGGAGAATGAGGTGGAGGACACAGGGACAAGCAATAAAGTACCAAACTCATTTTGTTATAAAGACATAAAACTCTCACCAGAAATGTATCCATCACAGATGATACTGCTGAGAATGGGTAACTGTTTCATGCAAGGCATGTAAACTTGGAGCTTCATAAGCCCAAAAACATCAACATGAGCAGAGAAGTTGGGAAATGCTAGTTTGAGGAGGCTCTACAAGTTCCAGCTAGGACTGAGTCATCTTATAGCCCTTCACTATTTACCAAACACTTGGTTCATTGTGGGATTCACTGTGGCACCCTGGGAGGCCTGTTATGTTCAGACATGTGGTTTGGGATTTAGTACCCTTATGGTGCCTGCACATGAGACTTAAGATATTTTCTTTCAACAATTTCAGAGATGTTTCACTCATTCTTGGCAGAATTAGGTAGCAGGGTTTTTCCCTTTTTTTTCTCATTGTCTTCTACTTGGTCCATACCCTATCCATTGTGATTATTCAGCTTGAACTACATGGTATATTTATATATAAATACAAAGGACAGGTAGGAGTCTCTTGGCTGTGACTGAATTGAACTGTCTGAACCATATCATATAACTCCTATGTGAAGCTGTTTGCAATAACCCTTTAAGGCACTCACACCTTCAAAATGATGCAAAGAATCTGACAGCACATCAGTTCTGCCATTTTTTCAATGATCCAAAGGACATACAGTGCTTTCACTAAGGAAAAGAACAGCTTTTGGTGGTTTTGCCTCTTAATCCAAGGAGTACATGCCCACTTCAGATGGGATGAGATGGAGTACTATTAAATACTGGTTTTGCAAGACAGAAAGATTTGTTGTTCCATATAAGATGTACCTTCCTATGCTTTCCTTCTTCATAAGGAGATATCAATGCATTTTTCTTAGATTTGTATCCTATCCCAGCAAGAGGAACTTAGAAATTATTAGAGCTGAGGAAAAATAAGAAAACTATGGGCCAAAATGTTTCTATTTGGATGTGTTGCTACAATAATTTCTCAGAATGTATTACATCTGTATTCATTATGGGCCTCCGTCTGTGGTATATTACACGTCTCATGATGCACCATTTTTCTATTTCATGAACAAAACCACAGCAATGTTTGAAGAAGTAGCCAAATAAAGGGTTCTGGATAAAGAAAATAAAATTTTAAAAATTGAAAGCAGTAGAACTATTTCCATGAGGTATCGTCACAGCAATTCCAGGGCTCAATAATTTGACTTTGAAATTTTTGCCACAGTTTCAGTAGGGTTTTTTCCTTCAGTTTTAGTCTAAGCTTTTGTCTTTGAAAGAAAGAATAAACAAATATCAAAAACTTCCAGCTGCTTCCAAGTGGCCTTATGTCAAAGTTCAATTTAAAAGCCATTTGTATTTAAGGTCTTAAAATTCCAGCAGCAAATCTAAGATTAGTTTCCTATTTGATGAAAGAAGCTTTGATTTTTCCTATCTTCCTTTCCTTTCCTTCCTTGAACATTTTAAGCATTTCATTTCACAATTTGAAATAAAATAAAATGTTAAAAAATTCCGTATCCTTTTAATGACAGCAGAAGCCAAGTGATATTGTTTTAATTAAGTCTACTTTTACATCACCATGTTCATAGGGCTGCATATATTTTGTGAATGCTTCATGATAATATCTGTGTTGACTGCTTTTGGGCATTGTAAAAGGAAAAAGAATCCAAAAGAAATTTGACTAATATGTTGCTGGCAACTTAAAACCATTATCAAAAGCATATTGTTTCATTAACTAGAAAATGATCCATTAATGCTATGTACCTCCTAAAGAAAGAAAAATCTAGATTATCTTCATCATTATAGAAAAAAGTTATGGCCTCATTGCCCTGTGACCTGAAAGTATATGCCATTTTCTCATAAGTAGCCTCAATATCATTCTGAGTGACTTGATCTACATGGCTAAAAAGCTGCAGGATCTAAGGACAGTTCAGACTGTATTTTAAGGGGCAGCTTTTAGTAGAGCTTGTTCTCCTGGCTGAGAACTCTCTTAGCATCCACTTGCATGAGGTCAGGCTGCTCCAGCCAAGTGAAGGCTGGAGCACAATGACTTCAATAGGTCTGGTTGAAATGCACTAAATCAAGGTGGTGCTCAAGTTCTAGGACATTTTGGATAATATGAGTTTATGTTCTGATAGGTTTGTCTTATGGGATTGCAGACCAGATGAAGTACAGGCAATTCTATCAAATAAAAATCCAGCTTTATTTTAAACTTATTTCAGAACTTCAACTAATTCAAATCTTTAAAAGTTTTTAACCAACCTGAGATTTTAAGACATTTTTGCTGATTTTTTCAGTTTTACAGGAGAAAATCCTCATTTGTATTTGATTTTTCCTTCTTCCAAAAACAAAAGCAATAACTAAAGTTCAGACTGTGTTGAAATATGTTTTACATTACATGTAAAATCTGTTGAAAAGAATAGTGAGTTTGAAAAGCCAAGGTCCTAAGCCTCAAGTGTTAGAAAACACAGGAATGAAGACTGTGTATAGCTCCAGAACCACCATCCTGAATTCCCCTGCCTTGTCTGCAGTACACCTTCCACCACAGACAAACCTGAGGCCTTCAGCCAACACTGCAAAACCACTTCAGTGCCAGGAGTAGTTTGCAATTATGTAAATTGTGGCATTTTAATGCATAGGCATAATGAGACGTAGGACTGTAGAAGCAAAATTAATTCTGGCATTTCACAACTAATGTCTGACCTTGCAATTTTAAAATAGAGGTTTTTCATTGGATTTAAAAAACAGTGTTGGCTGGTGCATTCTCCAAAAACTGAGCAAAGAATGAACTTAAGATACATTGCCTCATCGCATTGACATCTCTAGCAATGATTTTCAGGGTTGGAAGCCTGAACTCTGCTAAAAAGGCTGCTGTTAGTTGGACTAAGAGAAGTAATGGTGGAAACAAGACTTTCCAAGCACCAGGGTTGTGTCTGTGCTTCTTCTTAGAAAGAAGTTGTGGCCTTCTTTCCTGGCTTGGCCAGGTTTCCTTTCAGTCACAAACAGAGTAGGGTGAGGGTTGTGCCCAGGTTGTTCATAGTAGACCTTTACTCTGTGGAGATTCCCTACACAGGGATGTGGACAAACTCTGGGAACCCCTGTCTAGAAACAGCCTGCAGGAATTAACACTGGGGGAAGACAAAGCATTTTTTCAGTGCTGTGTATCTTCTCAAGAAGCAGCAGGTATTGCAGGGTCACAGGGTGCTGGACAAAGGACACTGCATTAGAGAGAGTTTCTTCTGACCGTTGCATCTCCATAAGTGCTGTTTCTTCTAGTTTGGCCACTACCCCACAAACAGTGCCACACCACATCCACACCAAAGCCTCATTTCACATCCTTTCTTCCCATCTGGCTAGTTGTAGCCTCAGCTTCTCGTGCCCCATGTATGCCAGACACATCACTCAACAAAGCTCCCTCTCACCCTTTGGCCTTCTCTCCATTCTTCCCACCTCTACTGTCTTACCTCCCAAGCTGATAACCAGTACTCTCTAGCATTTCCACAGAATTTTTCTTCTCAGCATTTATCTCCACTAGTTTCCTTCTACATTCAGTCTTTGTGAGCATTCTCTGAACCAATTTTTTTCTGGTCTCTTGCCACTGACACTGCCAGTTCCATTCTTCTGCCTCAGACTGATGTTAATGCAAAACATCCTAAGAAAATTCACAGTGGCTCTTGAATTGTTCAGCCCTGATGAGCTCCCTCCCAGTTTTCTTCTTTTCATAAGGAGAGGCAGTGAAATTTAGCCACATGAAAGGGAGTTTCACCAAGTTTCAATCAGAAGGTTTTGTTGTTGCTCCAGAACTTTCTCAGACATCACATCTGAGTTGTCCAGCCTGCAGCCAAAATGTCTTATTTTCTCTTGGTGGTGTCATTCCCTGCACAGCCAGCCTGGATTTTCTTCTAAGCTTGGACTGAATTTCAGTGAAGAGTCACAGACAGGTCTTTACAAGGCTTAGTGCGGAAAAAAAAGTCTTTCTGCTGACCCTAGATCTCCTCACAGGCCTGGCAGAATCATATCTTGCCCTGTCACTTGGTCACTCAACTCACAGGTGGAGCTGAACTACATTTCTTCTGAGGCAGCTTTCACCCACTGAGAGCAAGCTCTGTGTGCCTTCTCCCAAAGACAAAGCCAGCAAATGGTGACTCTGTTGTCACTAACACTAATTCCACTGTCAGCACATCCTGCACTCTTAACCAAGAACCAGAACTTGGTTTGTAAACAGCAGTGTGGTATGCTGAAAAAAATAGGTGCATGAAGAAGCATGCACAAGAAGCTCTTTCAGTGCTGCAGGCTGGACTACTGTGCCACAGTGAAGAAAAAGTGCACGTCTATGTAAACATCAGCATTTATGTGCTGAAACAAAGCTAAGGTGTGAACATCAGCCATGAACCTACAGGGGACACCGATGGCAGCTGTCTGGATGCAAAGTTCAAGCATCAGCCCTGGGAAGAGCACATGTACTTCCCCTTGCACAACAGGACAGTCTCGTTAGTGTGCTCTGCTAAGTGGTTTTTCACAGAAGAGACCAAGATTCTCTGCCTATGGCAAATGCTCCAGTGGATGGCAATTGTCCAGCGGAGTGATTCTAGCATGCAGTGCACCATGTTCAGTGAAAATGTCCCCTGCCTTCTCCTTTCATCCCCTCACAGACAGCTTGCTTTGTCCCATATTGTCATGGTTTAGGAATGATATTCCCCAATGTGATGTTCCCACTAGAAGACTCCAAACCATGCACTGCTCGCTCACTCTCTCCTCTCCCTCCCCGTGGAGAGAACTGGAGACACAAAAGGTAAAGATCACGGGCTGAGATAAGAAACTAGCAATAACAGCAACAATATTAATAACAGAGCCTACAAGAGGCAAGTGATTCACACAAGAGCTCACCATGAGGAACACAAACCTATCCCCACAACTCACCTCCCTCTACGTGACCAGGAGGGACTCCTTCCCCACTACAGCCCCTGAAGATGACATGAGGTGGTACAGAATAACCTCAGTGTCCTGGTCATGTCCCACCTGGCTACTGCCAGGAAAAATTGACCCTTACATAGCCAAAACCAAGACACATGTGCCTATGACTAATTTGGGAATTTGCTGTAAAGACAGTGTCCACATGTGAAGCCAGCACAATCAGTATGCATTTAATATTAGCAGAAATTTTATGAGACATCATCTAGCAGGGTAATTTCTGGCTCAACTAAATCAGTAAGCTACTTCTGGAAAACAAAGTATCATTGCTTCCTTTTTAACATTCAGATCTACTATTCTAAAGATTTTTGCTCATACATATTAAATCTCTTGTGTATATCCTTTGCGGTTAAGAGAATATTATAGAGGTCTTATTACAAAATGAGCTAACAGCTGAAGCATTATTTTTCAATTTCAATTTCATTGATACTTCCATTTTATGAGACTCTGTCCTTCACCACACTTCCCACTCCCTGATGGCTCCAGGAAGAGTCTACCCATTTCATCATCACAAAACTTTGCTCAGAGGAACACCTGATGATAATGCCGAGAGTGCAACCCACCACCTATGCTTTGCCTCAGCATATCACAGCCACAGAATAGATTTTAGGTTCTAGATTTTTACATCAGGGAGAAACTATATTCAGGGAAACAATTTTCCAAAGTGATGGAGCTCATCTGAGGTTTTCCTAAATGTGGGAAACTGGACAGCGTAGTTTCCAGTTCTCCTTGCAGTAAGGTCTAAGAAGGACCAGATACATCTGATATTACCCCAAGTAGATCAGTGGTTGATAATATATCCACGCCTTTCTTATACTACAATTCCTCTTCAAAATTACTATCAGTCTTCAAACACAAAGACAGCTTTATATCTGTACTTATGTCATTTTCTGCATGGTATACATTTGGTTTACGGCAGAGATTTTTCAACATTTCATCACATGGATCATCTTTCAGTATGGATGGGCTGTTGTCTCCCACGCCTTTGAAGCAGCTAAAGCAACTGCTTAATGAAAGGTAAACAGCCAACAGTGGTAGCTTTTTGCATGGATACCTTCTCTTTTACTACTCTAAAACCTGGTAACAAGCACATGCTGTGTGTGGTACAAGCCTAGGCACTAGGCCATGGCCTGACCTTCATCTCTGAAGGTCCCAGTAGTCTGTGCAGTTCTCCCTGTAATGACTTCACACTTCATTCTTTGCCCAACTGGGCACAGTTAGACTGATGGCCACAATTCAGCTTGGTAAGGCAAGTGTCTAGTGCACACTGACCTTACTCAAATGCTGGTGAATGTCCTGGATCAACAAACACCATTATCTTCAATACAATTTTTCTGGAAGTTTTCTACCATCAACAAAGCTAAACAGAATACAAAGTTGCATTCTAAAACAGAGGCTTTTGTGACTTCTGTCCTTTTGCTGCCCCTTTTCGTTGGCAGGGATCAAGTTAAAGAGTCCAAAGAACTTAAGGCATTTCTAAATCCATTTCTTGGCACTTACGAACTCTGGTGACTGGGTTCAAAATGGTAGTAATAAATTAATGAATAATTCAAAACCACTTATGGAAGTCACCCTCAGCAATTTCCCTTCACATCCCATGTACTGAACAGTGAAGACAGCTACAATGGTTGGCTTTATCAGGACATTAAAGCTGTTACAAGGGTTTAAAAGATAAGAATAGCAGCACACACAATTTCAAGTAGAAGTTACATTATACATGGCGATATCAAGCCAGTGTTCTCATGAAAGCATTCATTTAGTGAGTTTAATGAGAGCAATTTGTCAACAATTTCACACACCATTTGCCTAGAATTCTCCAATGCAGGATTTCACTGCAGGCTCCTCCCCCCCAAATAAAGTGCACGTTGTATACAGTTCTGCCTGTCATTAATCATCTTTTCAGCGCTGCAAGTTCAATGCTGCTTTCCCAGTAGGAGTCCAAGGGAGCAACATAGCCAAAAGAGGGAAAAGTCATGGGAAAAGAAGAATATAAATGTTCACTTCACCAAAACAAAAGTAAAAAACAAAATACAAGAGCAGAACTCCCAAGCCCTAGTAGGACTATCCTTGTCTGCCCACGGCAGCTGCTTCTAACAGTAACTTCTGGACCTCTACTTTTTCCTTGAGCTGTACAACTATCAAATCCAAATTGTGCTTCATTGACCTTAAAAGTTCAAAGCAGAGGTTAAGACTATCAGTCAGTTTAAAATACAAAAAATACAAAAAAGTAAAAAAAACCAAAAAGCCAAACCACTTCCCCTCTCATACTGTCATCAGCTTCTGGAATTGTTGCATTTTGTTTTTCAACTATGCCCAATTCAAAGATAACTTTCAAAAAATAAAAATAAAAACCAAAAAAATCATGCATTTATTGAAACTTTATCTGCAAAAAGCTTGACTTAATAAATAACAACTGAAGAAGTCATTACTGTTGATTGTCAGCATTTTTCTCCTAACCAATATGACTGAAGGAAAAGCAGATGGAAAGTAATTAAGAAGAGCAGGCATGAGGTTTGCTGGAAGTAACTGATACTGTTGGTAAATCTGGGACTTATAAATTATTCTCTTCCATGAAGGAACAGAGGCAGATGTTTCTGCTATTTCAGCAAGGAGCTAGGGGAGAGCAAGTAAAAAATGAAAAGAAAAATCAGTTGAACAACAATGAACCTGTAAGTCTGCAATCCAACTGGTATTACACACTTCCTTATTTTGTCTGATGCTCCTAGTACGTTTGAAGGCTTTGAGAAGTGGAGAAGGAATCCCCTGACATGATCTTATTAAAAAAAATCAGGACACCAACAACCATAGCTTACTTCATCTTACGTGGACTTGTGCAGTAGGAATACAGGCAAAAGGAGGCATTAAATCTACTTTTAAATATCTGAACTTTTAAAGATGTGTAGGAAGAATTGCCAGTTCTGCAATATGCTTTATGTTATGCTTAAACAATATTGAAAACCTGAAACAAAGTAAAAGAAAAAGGGAAATAGGTGGGGCTGTAAGTTTAACTTTGACATGGGATCCCTCCCTTTCACAGGAAAGGCGTTTTAGGAAGGTCGTCAGAAGATGGTGGAGGACAGGGGAGCTGTACTGAGCACATCTAAAGGGGCAAGATGTGGCTCAAGCTATAAAGCATTTCCACTGAGACAAAGTGCTGCTGTCATCTGCACTAGCAGCATTTTCAACCCAGCAGTGCTCTGTTTCACTAACTGGGCTGTCTCTTGCCAGTGGCATCTGAAAGGAGAAAGTTGTTTTCTGAAGTGCAGCAAACCAAGATTTTACTATTTTGGCCTTCAGCAATTATCAGTAAAAGGTTAAATGAAATGTGGGCTTGTATACATGCATAACTGCATGTATATGGCAAACAGAAAACCACTCCTTTTAGATTTTTTCTGTATCTGTTTAAAGATATGTGTATTCTTCTGAATAGTTATCCACCCACCTATCTTTCAACATTTAAAAAAATACTTTAAAAAATTTCCCCAAATATATGATACTGCATCTGAAGGAATTAAGATGTTCCATCTCAGCTGCTGTTATCCTACAGACTTTTGACAGATTGCCTTTTATGGGAGAAAAATGATAAATCCATACAGAAAGGTCAGGAATATATATATATTTTAATTAATATACTAAAGATTCTATTTTTTTTTTCCTTCCTGGAAGCTGTTAAAGGGTTTTCAATGGTTGGCAAGAATTAATAAAATAAAATAATAAAAAAGTAGCCTGTTTCCCTAACCCCAGGTGTCCAGGTATTAACCTGTTCAGATTACTGAAAAAGAAGCTATTGCAGAAAATACACAAACGTTGAGGGGTTTCCCTATGTCTGTCTACTGTCTAGATTTAATCTTTTTTCTAGCTGCAGCAATACGTGGTAAGCTACCATCACAAGTCTCAAATTAAGGAAAGTAATTTCTGAGAAACTTCAGAACTGAATTTTGAAAATGCACCTCTGGCCATAGTTTACATTATGCTTACAGTCAGAAAGGTCCTGTAAAAATGACATGAAGATGATGTAATATTGTCAGCCACAGAAAATTCTATTTGTCCAATTAGCAAGGTCAAAGGTTTTTCTTTTCCTTTTACTCCCATGCTGCATAATTCAATTATGGTGAAGCGCTCCACAGTGCATTTCTGTGTCATAGAATCATAGAATCATTTAGGTTGGAAAAGACCTCTAAGCTCATCGAGTCCAGCTGTTAACCCAGCACTGCAAAGTCCATCACTAAACCACATTCCCAAGCACCACATGCGTCTACATGCCTTTTAAATATTTCCAGGGATGATGACTACAAAACTTTCCTGGGCAGCCTGTTCTGGTGCTGGACAACTCTTTCTGTGAAGATTTTTTTCTACTATCCAATCTAAATCTGTCCTGGCACAACTTGAGGCCATTTCATCTTGTCCTGTCACTTGTTACCTGAGAGAAGAGACCAGTGCTCACCCCACTCCACCTTCCCTTCAGGCAGTTGTAGCAAGTGATAATGTCCCCCACCCCGAGCCTCCTCTTCTCTTCTCCATGGCTAAACATCCCCATCTCCCTCAGCCTCTGCTCAATGGACTTGTCTGTCAAACCCTTCACCAGCTCTATTGCCCTTCTCTGGATATGCTCCAGCACCTCAGTGTCCTTCCTGAACTGAGGGGCCCAGGACTGGTTACAGAACTCAAGGTGTACCCTCACCAGTGCCACATGCAGGGGGACAATCACTGCCCTGGTCCTGCTGGCCACACTATTGCTGAGCCAATCCAGGATGCCATTGGCCTTCTTGGCCACCTGGGCACATGCTGGTTCATGTTCAGCCCACTCTTGACCAGCACCCCCAGGTCCTGTTCCAATGGGCAGCTTTCCAGCTACCCAAGTGCAGGACCCAGCACTTTGCCTTGTTGAACCTCATACAATTGTCTTTGGTCCATCAATCCAGGCTCTGCAGACCCCTTGGCAGAGCAATAGGCACTACAGGAGAAGAAAGACTGACTTAACATTTTGCACATAAAGACATCCTGTGGACACTCAAGAGCCACCTGAAAAACTCCAGAAGCCTTGGGCCATACAAGTCTTTTATCAACAGAAACTTCTGCATTATCAAACCCTTCTCAAAGGAGAATCTGTGAGAGCCCCAGGAAATTCCAGTGGCTGTCTCAACAATAGGTTCTCCTGCACACAGACTATGGACACTCAGGGCAGTGGTAGAGGCAAGATCTCCTGGCTTCACCCACAGGTGAGCAACAAAGGGTATGCCTATGGAGGATAATTCTCAACCTCTATTGTATTGATATACCAGGAGTACTCATCATAGTTTCTTTCCTGTAATATAGCTACTCCTATACCACACATCTTTCTGCCAAAGGATGTGATCCTGACCTGATTAGCTATCGGCACATGTAAAATATTTTGCTTAAACACTAAACCTCAGACAACTAAAGATGAGAGTGTGTTGGTTTACTTAATACTTTAACTAGTTCTGTTACCACATGGTGAAATATAGAGGCCATCTTAAGGATGGAAGAAAGTGGATAAAAGGCTATAAGGATGCTTTTAACTCCATGCAGCTCCACAGGTAGACAGCCAAAAGTCTATGCACAAGAAAAGTATGCACAAGTATGCACAAAGTATGCCAAAAGTACGCACAAGAAAATTCCATCCCGAGCCCCACATGCTTCAAAGTTACTTTTTTTAAAATTATCATGGTGCAGGAACCAAAACTCTCTAGAAAGAAAATCAGAAAAACAGGCTCATGATTCCCTCTGACAAAGTCATACTATATCTCATGCCATCTTTGTGGAACTTGCTGACACAGGAGATTGTGGAGACAAAAAACATTGACAGATTCCAAAATGATCATGCAAATTTATGGACAGTAGGTCCATAAACAGGTCGTCTTCTGTTTAGAGAGGCAACAGGAGGGAATGCAGCCTGTAACATCCCTAATCCAACTGTGGATGCAGTGCAATCTAATGGGAATGGACCAGGGAAAATGACTAAGGCTGCACAATCTTCTTAAATGTCAACTATAGTTATCCTTGCTGGTGGAGAGGAAGTGTACTGAGAAACATAGCTAGTCTGATTTTGTGGAATATTTAGAGAATCTATGTCCTTATTCATAGGCACTTAAAATCTCTACTGCTTGCAACTACATCAGGAATCAGTGTGACATTCAGCAGACATGACTCAAACCTATTGAAGTTTGCAATCATGTTTTCTGTACTGGATAGAGCTGTGTTAACATTGATATAACAGGCAGCCCTAGAGTTATTTCATTATTTTAAAAGTCTGAAGAAAAACAGCATTGTAGTTTTGTGTTCTTTTATCCAGCTCCTGTCTGCAATGATGGTGGAGTCAGGCACCAGTCTACTGCTTAAATCTAGCATCTCAGCCCTGTCCACCCCCACATTGCTGTTCCCTAATGCATATTTGTGACAAACTTGGAACAACATCTGACCTCCGAGGCCTCTAGCCACTTCCCTGCTGTCTGCCAACGAATTCTGGCTAACACTTAAAGGAGATATCTCACCACTGACCTGGCACTGTGAGTTAACAGCCTACTGTGAGGCCCCTACAGTTTAGTAAAGCAGTGCCTCAAATACCCCAGGATTCCTAACCCTGCACACTCATACCCCATGTTTGTCCGAACAATGCAACTGAGCTTTATTATTGCATCATTATTAATTTGAAGTATGTGTGCTCTTTTGCCTCCAAAAATAAAAGAAAAAGTCCAAATTCAAACAGAAAAGGGCAAGGGAATACAAATAATCAGGGATAACAGTCAAGAGCTTTCTGTAAGTACTTTATCCTTTCAGATGAGTTGGTGGAGGCAAAGTGACTGGTCTCACAAGTCATCTTAGGACTTGCTACACCTACACCTAGATATATATATACTTTTTTGTATTCAGGATGGCTGTCCCCACTTCAAGCTTTTCTGAAGATGTTGCTAAAACTTTAGAAACTGTACATCTTTAGGTAAGATATTTATGAAGTTCTTGTAAAATTTAGAAGCTCACGCAAGAAAAAAACCTGGCAGTTTTAACAAATTACAGTAGGACTGGGTGTTTAAGTAGGTACATTGCTTTTAGGCCATGTCACTGCAAGGCTTGGAAAGAAGAAACTTAGGTCATTTTCCTACAGAAATCTCAAGGTTAGTGAGAGTCTCAGAAGGTCACTTGGGAAAGGCAGGGCTTATGTGAACTGTCCTGGGCCCATGTTTATGTAATCCAGTTGCAAGGCTTCTGGTATGAAAACAATTTCTCCAGTACTTCCACATGCTTGCTGTGAGAGACTTTTCCCTAAGGTCAAACTTGAATCTTCCTTGCTGCACCTGACCAGATTTTGCTCTACCCACCATGGACACGAAGTGCTCACATATATGAACACCTCCTACCTCCGTCTTTGAGATGAAAGAAGCTGCTTCATTATGTCCTTCATTGAGATAAATACTGTTAAGAGCCCTGATTGTCCTCATAAGTGATCCTAGATTTCCTCTCCATAAGCTGCAAGTGTCTCTAAGCACAGCATGCAGAATGAGGCACAATACCCAAGTTAGGACCTTACCAGAACTGACCATCCTGCACAGTGCTGGGGCTCCTTCCCACACAGCCACCTCTCCATTTCTCTCTTGGACTGGGAGCTTTGCTGTCTAGGCAGCAGTTCTATACTGTTGATTTATGTTCAGCTTTTGACCCATCTACAGGCTCTGGGTACAGGCACAGGCAGCTCTATTCTCTTGCCTCTTTGAGTTGCTGCAGCCTTGGTGGAAGACTGCTGTAGATTTATAGTCAGTGAGCAGATGACTCAAAGTTGCACAGACTTCACTTTTATTTCTTCTTTACTTTATCAACAGACTCAAACTCCACAGGGTGTACAAATTCCACAAACTTTTCTTTCCTTTTTGGACTTTGGAAAAGTGCAGGTCAGGCAGTGGGGGTCCTTTGTACAGGACATTGCTTATCCCTACATGTGCTCATGCTCAAAAGTTTGCATTCCCGCAGGAATACACAGTTTATACATAAATACCTCTTTCCTATTTGGAAATACTCCTCAGTCTTGGATTTCAAGAGGAGTTCAGCTACTCAAGACCAAATGTGGATCTTGGTTATGAAGATAATTGGCTACACAAAGCAATGTGTAGTAGGAGACCCAGGGCTAAGAAGAAAAGTTGATCTGCCTCATACTGACTTTAGATTTACACATCTGGAGCTTAAATTCCCAAACCAGCAATTAACATAGGAAAAGCATTGGGACAACAAACTTTCTAGGAAACTATTGACAGTTGTTTGGTAGATAGGAACAAGCATGGAAGAAATGTTTCTAGGAAGGTCAAAAAACCCTCTTAGAGCAAAAAACTACCAAAGAAAGTAAAGGAAAAATAAATATATCTTAAAAAAAGTGATACTACAAAGAATATAAGGCATATTTTTAAAGTTATTATTTTAATAATTAAGAAAATATTTCTTGTAATATATAAATAGGAAAAAATTGAACTGTTCCAAATTCTAGACACTCTTTGAAAACAAGAAAAGGAAAAACATAAAAATATTCTTCATCTGGAAGAGAAAACCTACAACAATCTTAACCAAAATGCAAAACAGATATTTTAAAATTACAGTAGTTGTAAACTGCTAATTTTAAAGTTACAGAAAAAGGTTTTCTTGCATATTTTAGCATTAAACCTTTTCACTATGGTAAATCTGTAAAAAGTGAGATATTAATAGGATTCCTTATATATACACATATATAAAACAGTTAGTTGTTAGAAGACACTTCTTTTTTAAGTATGTAAAGCAGAATCTTGCTTAGAGTCAAATTTAAGAAGTAAAAACCTTATGAATTGTACATGCTTGCCAATTTAATTTCTCTTTGACAAGTACTATAGTAAAAAAAACCTAGCCATAAAATGCACCTCTAAAAAAGCGAAATAAAATTAGATTTATTTTTTTAAACTAAATCTAGTGTCATATTTGGTCACCTCCATAAGCCATGAGGTTTTTGATGTGCAAGCACAACTTAGGCTGGCCCTGAAAGTGCAGTTGCTGACACCCACCACCCATGCAGCCTGAGCTGCTCTTGAAGTCATTCTCATGCCACTAAAGTATTACTCTGCCATGACCTGTGGCAATGCACAACCTGCTTTACATAAAAAAGTTAATCATCCATACAGTAGAGCTGGGCAGACAACAGAGCTGGAAGAATGGGTCACTTGCATTTGGAAGCTAAACTTCCCTCTTCAGTGATATCTTCTTCAGTTATTTTAGCCCTAGCTGCCTGCTCTCCATTTTCAGCCTTTTTATCAGAGGAGTAAGCAGTGGAGTCCATATGAACAGGAGAGAAGGAAAAAGATAGAACCAAGGATGCACTGGTGACTAACCAATGAGCAGCTCATGTTTTCTCCTATTATTTTAAAGACATGCCCCCAAAATACCCACATTAATGTAAATGATTTACAGAAGCCTCTAACCACTAGACCAACAGCCTACAGAAATAAATACAAAGGAATGTTCCAATATTCTTTGCACAGCTATTACTATTCTAACATCAAGGAAGGAAAGCATTCACTCTTTCATTCAAGGAAATTGACTATTAATTTTCTTTTCCTGACAAATCTGTTTTGCTGAAGATATCACATATTTTCCTTGATTGGATATTACCACAGTATTGTCTTTCTTAAAAGCTTGTTATTTAAACCACTCTGGACAACTGGCCTAGCAGAAGGCTGTGTTGGTGCATCTAGTTGAACACACAGAGCTCCATTAATTAGGGAAAATGTGTTTCATGGATAAAATCAAATTGTGTTAGTAAGTCTACTCCAGTATGAGGTGAAAAGGATCTCAGGGTAGACCTATTCCAGGCAAACTTTAATCTTCATCCACCCTATTGCCAGATTTAAATGTAACCACATATATCATCAGATATCTTCCCCTCTATTAAAAACTAGACATCAGACATTGATTCATTGGGCTATACTGCTTCAATGATGGAAGTGTCAGCAATACATCTCAGAAAGGGAGACAAAAGCATAAGGGATAGTTCAGCTTATGGGATGTTGCTGTTAGAAAACTAAGAATTTATGTAAATCAACCCCAGACTTCACTGTGTGGGGAGAGAGGGGAACTTGAACATCACCACACGGCATGATGTGGTCCTACCGCATACTCGAGCTTGTTCGGTTTACTGTAATACCCAATCTGCCAATATTAATTTCTTAATGAAAAACTTACATCTGGGAAACTACATCACCATCAAAGCGACAAAACCCACATCCTGCTTAAATTTCATTCACTTGAATGACATATCCATGGAAAATCACTGCAAAGCAAATCAGAGCTACAAGGGAAGCAGACAAGAAAAAAGCACTATGTTTATTAAAACTAAAAGCATGGGGTTTTTTTCCAAAGAAGTCAGGCTAGTGTACTTGCTACAATCTACTCAATTAGAAAAAAAAGAAACCCAAAATAAGAACACACACACAAAACCCCCCAAACAAACAACAAATAAAAAAAACCCCAAACAAAAAAACCCTAAATCCCAAACAAACAAAAAACCAAACCAACCAAAAAGCAAAAAAGCTCCTAAACATCCAACAAAAAGAAAAAGCCAAAAGAAAAAAACCCCACTAAACAAAGTATCCCTCCAAGCCCCCATGTAACAGAATCACACAGATTCACTGAGGTTTTTTGTTGAAACTAGAAACCACATTCTATTGAATATCTCTGATAAAGAAATAGGCCTTTCTTTAGAAGTGAAAGAGTTAAATTCTAGATATTCTAAATACTCCCACCTTTCCCTGCTGTTGAAGCTGTCTGCACATAATTTGAGAAAGCTGAATTAAAGGAAAAGAATACTGCATATATAACATGTTAAACGATGAGTATGAAAAGAATGTATGTGAAAATCCTTCATATTTTCTGCTTGCCATTAATTAGAGATGGATTCCTGATCTTGATTATCCTAAGCAGCAAATCAAGACCAGTCCCTGAAACCAAACAGTCTTCCCTTTGTGGGCCTCCTCTTGATTTATGTAGGGCTTTAAACAACACAAAACCCCCCAGAGCTGGGGTTACTGTTCTTTCACATTAGTTGCTTTTTTTGAGGCTGTAGATGGGCCTGTGCTTTAGGATATTTATTTCTTGTTACGCTTTACATTACAAGAAAAGAGAGAGCTGGGAAAAAAACACTACAGAAAGTGATACACTTTCAAAATCATATTTTGTTAACCATTTTATTATCTTTTGATTCAGAGTGCTCCCATTTTTAGATGCTCCTCCATATTTTTTGGTTTGGATACTACTATGCCACTTTTAAGACAATTAAATCTCTTGCAGAGTATTTTCTGATAACTGCTCTTGGCTCATTCAAAGTAGCACCCAGATACTTTGAATAGCTTATTTGACCTAATGAGGCTTCAGCCACTTTGCCACAGGAACTAAGGCAATGATATTTTGTGACAAGCTACATTTTCAGGTGTGACAAAATAATATTACAAAGTCAAAATGCTGAGGTAGTTGTTTGTGTCGTTCACAGCTTGCAGGGGGAGAGATAAAAACAAGGTGAAAGGAGAAAGGGAAAATTGTAATGCTAGGAACAAAAGGCATTAACACTGAATTAAAGGGTTTATCATCACACATTTTAGCTACATGTTCACTTCTTGCTTGTACAGAGAAAGATTTAAGGCCGACAGCTCCCCCACAGAACCTCGAAAGATTCAGAATCCTCCTTCTGCCCTGTGGTTACATAGAGGAAGAAAGGGAGGCTGAAACCACTCTCTGTTTCTTACCCTCTTAGGCAAAGCAGCCCTTGTCCCTACCTTTAGGAGGAAGGAGAGACTGGCTGATCTCAGGAGAGACTAGCTGACCAAATTTCACTGTCATCTAGCCCACTGGAGGGAATACTGCATGGAAAATGTTGACGCAAGGGCAGAGGGAACGTGGTGTGCCCAAAGCAGGAAACTCAGCCCCAATCAAGACAGAGCAGAACCTGTTTCTGTGCATAGCAGAGACTACATTGCCATGACAGATGCAACAGTCCAGCAGGTAGCTAAATTAGATATATGTGTTGGGTTAAAAAGTCGTTACACACAATATCCAAGTCTCAACTGTTTTCCAAAATGAGTGAAGGTAGCGGGTCAGTGACATGAAATGCTTACACCCTGGTCAAGATCTCATTAGCTGAATAGAGAAAAAAAGAAAAACCTGGTTTGCATTTATGTTTTCTCCTAAAGCCACAGGCTAACACATCACTGTACAGCACTGACAATTTCTAAAGTTATCATGAGATCAGCCATTATACCTCATCTTTGTTTTACAACTTTTTCATCTGTTTCACATTTCTTGGCTCTTTTACACGGTACTTTTAATAGAAATCTGACCACCCTGACTACAGTACTATACTGTACTATTAGCTTGAGGGATATGGATGGCTCATCGGCAAGAACATGTGAGGAACATAAGTCCCAGCAGACTGATAGAGTCTTTGTCATGGCAGATTGCACTCTGCACAGCAAGAACATGTGCACAGACATGACATATGAGAGGTCTGCACCAACTGCAGAGCATGCAACTCTCCTTGACTCAGGTGGCCACACTCCCCATATTTGCCATTCTGAGGAGTCAGTATGAGTGGTTTCTTCTGGAGTTCCATACACATCTGGAGCCCAGCACTGACATGTAGTTACTACACTCTCGACATTTTTATGAAGTTGTTCCCTTAATTTAATTTCAAAGCCCTGCAGGATTAATTACTTGACCAGTAAACAAACAACCAAATAATTCTGTGTACAGATAAGCACTCTTATAGGGTTTTTTTATTATTTGAAAGTAACTTGCAGTTGAAATTGCTTTAATTTAGACTGTATGTCTGTAGATCTTGAAAACTGTAACACCGGATTCTCCTTCAATTACCTTTAATAAGGTAACTAGCACCATTAATCATATCTAGGTAAATTCAGTAACCTTGCATAGGCAAGTAACTGAATGCTTACACTGTCTGTCACTCCCTGACATGCATATTACCTAGCCACTTCATAATTTAGCTGTGTAAAAAAGCTTGTACATGATTAACATTGGTCCTCAGGGATGGAAGAACAATGTTTTACATAACGACTAACAAAAAGAAAGAAAGTATTTATTTGGAAAGTTGTACTGGGCAAGGGGAAAATAACAAAAGTTATTTTGGAAAAATATTTTGGAAATTGGAAAATGGAAGGCACCAGTCACAATCTTCTTTCAAAGTAAAGCTACTATAATCATCATGAAATCTATGCATGGAAACTGTAGATTATGCCTGACTCCTCTCACGGGCTTACAGAAACACACCAGGTAACAGAAGGAAAAGGAGAGTGAAGAAACAGTGAAGAACTCAACTTTTATCACCATGCAAACACTCAAGGTCAGGTTGGACAACCTGATCTAGTTGAAGATGTTCCTGCTCATTGCAGGGAGGTTGGACTAGATGGCCTTTACAGCTCCCTTCCAACCCAAAACAATCTATGATTCTATGATTCTGCTGTGGGTCTCAAGGTCATGGCATGATCTCAGTGATGGCTAGATCTCATTATCCTAATTGTAATTTTAGGTGTTTCTCTTACATGAAAAGGACAAAAGACACCTCTAAGAAATGCCAATGTCATAGATCCTTATTAAGGCAGAGTTTAAAATATTAAGTGGTATTCTGCACTCTTGAAACATTTGTGAAGTGATTGGCCTCAAACTCAAACCATCTTTTTTGAATGATTCCTGTAATGCACATACTTGCTTATCTGCTTTTGAAATCACATTGAAATGAACTGCATTCACTGGGCTTTAACAAATGCCAGAAAAAGCTAGACACTATATCATATAGCTTCATTCTTAGGGACATGTTTCCATTTAACATCCTGTATTAATATGATTTTATTTTTACCTACATGCTTTACTTTGGAGCAGCAGCACTAGAGATCAAAAAGAACATTAAGAGAAGTTCTCATCAGAGACTGTTTGTGATCATCTCTGTTTTGCTTTGCCTTTAATTACCGAGGAAAAATAGATTATTTTATTAAGTTTTTGTCATGCTGTTTGAAGTAACAGCCTGTCATTAAGATCCATAAGAGTGCAACAGAGTACAGCAAAATCAATACCACACTTTCATTCAGGGGAGTCTGGTGTGTATTTACATTGCTGTGGATCCTGATGCTGTAAAAGTCTGCTGACCATAGTAACAGTGGAGTTGGCACACTGGTACAGATCTTGGCATTTCACCATGGGGCCCTTCCTTATATTCACAGCTCTCATGCACAATCCCTCTGAAGGAAGTTTGTCTCTGGACAGGATGACTTTTTGCTGTGAAAACGGAAGAGAAGAACATGGTGAGGTTTTACATGTAGACATGCAGTCTCCTCACTGATTCTGATCAACTGCAAAATATTTGCAACTTGGAAACAACAACAAAAAAATCCATTCTTTGTTCCCAGGATGATAGGTCTGATACAAGTCAACTGCACTGAGAACATCTACAAAATTAAGGAGGCAGGGGCATAATTTCTTGATTCCAGATAGTGACCCTGATGTAGGAGCTGTCCTGACACTTAGAGTTGTATGGACTGAGGTGCTTATGGTCAGTGCCAAAACAAAAACAGGGTGTGAAATACAGCACTTAAACACAGAGGTTAGGGCCATGCTGAGCTGGGCCCCTATGGATTGATTACCATTTTCCAACTTGAGTAGAATGTAGAGGCACATTTTATTAGAGACGTTGGTGAAGTAACACTGTAGAAAAGTTTAACATCAGGTACATCTAGAAAAGCAACTGGCACATCAGATTAGAAAAAACATAATTCACTGGGAATATATACTGTTGAGTAGATGCTTGAGATGACCTCCAACCACCCCACTGAAAGAAAATGCTTACCTCAAATCCTAAATAGGCTTCAAATTTAATTTAATTTTTATTTAGGTGAGGGAAAAATATTTCTATTTCATACTGTTCAGCAACTATTTAGAGTTAAGCATCTGACTCTACATAAAATAAACTAGTTGATAATTACCAGAGGAAACCAATGAGTACTCCTGTGAAGATATTCTCAGCTATAAGAAAAACAGGGCAAGGTGTATTATTAATGATATATTTTTAAGAGTCCCCAGGACAAAGCAATCTAGCAGACTTGGCAAGTGAAAGTAAAGGTCAGGAATCTGACTCAAACATGCATTTATGACCTGCTGGCAATATACAGAACATGTTGTTTTAATGAATTCCACTGCTGGAACAAAACCTTGGTATAACCAAACAAACGTATTTGTTTAGCACAGTTGTGGGCTTTTTTCTGAACTATTCAACAGGGCAAGTGAAAAAGAGGTCAAAGCATACAGTACAGAGGCATGTCATTTTCATTGGACAAATCCAATCTAACGGATTTAACGTTGCCTGATTGATCTAATGCTGAATGTGTGAAGGCACTACCTAAATTTATTTTCTATGGGTTTCTTTACATTTTAATTGGCCCTGGAACTCATTTTTTTGTGTTTGTTTGTTTTTGCAGGATAAAATTTTAAATATGCTGTCATAATATCCCTTGCATAAAAATCCTTCGAAGTCAGAAAAAACTTTTCAATAGCCTTGTTTAACCCACAAGCAGAGCAAGAGTTAAGCCGAGACTTGGCAAATCAGTGTTGAAAAACTGACAGTGTTTTGTGCAGTACTTCAAGACTGAGGTTCTGGACATGTCATAAACCTATTCCAGAGTTACTCAGAATTGTTGTCAATTCAGTCACACAGATGTAAATTTGCAATGGCCAGAGCTTCTCTCATGGTGCAATGATAAACCCTGGACACACAAGGCTTGTGTTCAAAGGCATGATTAACTAAGATTTCCCACTGTTGCTACCAGTGGGAAAATAAATAAAACACAAAAATTATGGAAACGAGTCCATACTTTCAGTCATGATCAAACTACTGCATAAAGCAAAGGATTTTGGTGAACTGGAACTGTCGTAGTGATTGGTAGTAGATAGCCAGAATAAATCTGACAGACTCAGAAACCTATATTCTTCCAGTTGAATGATTGATTTATCATTTAAAATGCTGATGTTTGAGGTAAAAAGCAAAGAATCTGAGATGTTTCCACAGTCACTTTGAATATCGGGAATGTATTTCCAAAACAGGATATTTCTCACCTTCAACATGCAAACCAGCCAAATTAAGATAAGGCCATGATGATCCTAATCAGCTAATAGTTTTGGATAGTCATCTATTTTCATCTTATTAAAAGAGAACCTCCTACAAGTATTCTCAGTTCTTGAATTACAGGCACAGCCATAGTAATCTGCAGGTGTTAAAGCCTGTTTTCCTGATGAGTATGTTAGAAGATAATTTCAGATATTTCAGCAGATAGAGATCTGTCTTTCATAAGAGATAAATCTAAACCAGCATAACACAGATGTTATGTATTCTGTTTAAAGTACCAAAGCAGTGCTGTGCTCTAGGAAGCACGATGATCTTGCTGCATTGCTTCCTATTTTAATTTTAATTATGAACTACTGACGTTACAGGTCAAGGAGTCTAGGGAAATTGCTAGAAGCAATTACAGTTCTAATTTACTGGCAATAATTAGAACTTCCATTGATTTGTTAACCTACAATAATACTGGCACACATGGACAGCTGTCAGCAGAAATTCCAGGTGGCACGTGTACCTACTGTCTCATATATGATAGGGCTGCCCTTAACACTCTGCATCCCACAACCTTGACTCATCTCCCTGCTTCAGTTTTCTCATCTTCTATGTTTTGCAGTCATTTTATTTCTTAGTAGCACAACTAAAGCTAAGTTCATCACATGTAGCCTGCCACTGTTGTTCAGTTGCCCCTTACATGAATATCTTATGATATTTATTGAAGTACTTTATGCTAAGGTAGATTTTTAAGCCTATTAAAAGAGCCAAGAAGTTATTAAGTCTGTACAGCTACATGGGAATTTTGATTTTGGGCGCTAACTAAGTGCTAAGTAGGATGAAAGAGTTAAAAAAAGGAGGAGAGTGCAAAAAGAGGGAAGAACGACACATAAAGTAAGAAGCGATTGTAAGGGAAGGAAATTCAGTAACTGAATGAGAAAGCAGAAAAAAAAAAAGGCAAACTTTTCAGTAAAGGTTTAATTGCCTCTCAAATATAAGTTTCCTCAGATTCTGAAGAAAACATGAATGCTCTCTGCAACTACATGGGAAAACTGAAGTCCTTGTTACAGGCAGCTCCTGTGCCTCCCAGTCCTGTGCCCTGGAGAGAGATTCTGCTCTTTTTCAGAAACAGGAAGAAGTAGTGTCTATCCCAAAGAAAAAGATGACATAAAACATTGAAGGGACCACAAACCAGGAATATGCAGAAAAACCTTATAGTAAAACAGCAATTAAGACAGCTATGACAGTGCTTGAGATGGAGCTCTGAAGGGGTTAGTGCTCATTAAGGGGGTCAGACACATCCATGGCTGATGGCTCGTGCACTCATCAAAAGAGCCAAAGATTTTGGTGAGCATGAGGAGACATTCCCTCTTCAGCAGCCACTTGAAAATGTACATAATTGTTGCCAACAGCCCATACACCACAAAACTCCTCATCTCTGAGCAAACAATAACTGTATGAACATGCTAAGAGAAAAAGGAAGAAGAAGACTGACGGACAGGAGACTCCAGTGCCTATGATCAGAAGGGGGATCCATAGAGGAGTGTCCTCATGGACTCAGCATCAGCTGTGTGTGCAACAGAGAACTGGAATTTGCTGGGGCAACCTAGTTTCTCCAGAGCAGCCTTCCCCTTAAGATAGACAGCAGAAGTACTTATTAACAGACAGGCCAATCCTGTGGCAAAACTGAAGATGAAGCAAAGCATTACACTTTTCAGGTAGAGAATTAACACAAATGAGTGAACAAAAGCCTGTTTTTTAATGGGGAAGAGAAGAAATATATTTTTCTACCCTTTTATAACTGTGAGGACAACCAGAAAATGCTTCCAAAATTGATACCATACGTGCAGATTAAAACCAGGCTGCAAGCCAAATCCTCCTCTTCAGTTTCACTGGCGGAGCCCAGCAGACTGCCACAGAGCTACACTGGAGCAGCAGGGGAAAGAATTTGACTCTTTGACTGCTGCATCAAAAGCAGCTAACTTCCCACTCTATTTGGTGGCCTCAATAGTAAAAGTTACAAATGGTTTTGTGCTCAGAAATGTATTGATTTTCTGCTAGAATAGTTATGTGCTGATGTCCTTCTGCCCTGCCCTCTCTGAAATGACATTCCCTCTCCCCTGAGGCAGCATAACTGGCATTTCTAATGTTGTCCCTGTCCAGCTGGAGATGGATTGGATTGTATTGGTTGCTGATGAAGGAAGTTCCTCTACTCCCTAATCATTGTCCCCACACAGATATCTGTGAAAATAGCAAATCATGATTTTTAAACTGAGCTATCATTTAACTTCTTCATTATTCCACTGGTCCATACCTATAGACTCAAGAACAAAATGTGCTCTCCCATAATTTTCAAAGTCAGGCAATTCAAATGTCAGGGTTTATCTCATGATCACAGCTGGTTAAGATTTATTTTTATGAAACAGAGGCTACATATTGTATACAAGATTGTAGACTCCAGAAAGAAGAATATACAGTACTTTGCAGTAAATCTAAACCTGAAAATGCAAACCTTGAGATAGCAATACCTTTTTGTACCATGAAATTCTGGATTCTCTTGGTACGGACTGAAGACTAGAATATCTTACTCGAATGATAGACACAAAAATATCCTGACTGAAAAAGAGAAGTACTCACAGCATGAAAATAGCTGTTTTGCTACTCTGCACTAAAATAACTTATAACTAAACCTGCTAAAGCAAAACAATGGAAGGTTTTGTTGTTGTTGTTGTTTATGAAGTAGCTCACACCAAGAGCAACCTTCATATATAAATTTGATTTGTCCCTTAATGCTATTGGATACGGACTTAGTTCAGGGCATTTCCCCAAGCATTGGAGGGAAAGGCAGGGATGCCACTTGCCCAGAGCACACACAGCAGCTGATGCAGAATTCAGTTTTCAGGTGAAGAAATTAAGAAAATGGGAAAGGGAGGGATAAGAGCAGGAAAGAGCACTTTGGTGCTATGTCTGTCCTGTAGATGTGAAACCTTCCTTCAGTTCCTTCTCCCTCCTCAATGCTCCTTACCATCCAGCCTCTATCTTTGCTTCAGCTACAGCTCATGTTTTTAGCAGATCCCTTCCAACAGGCCTGACTCCCCATCTGCTTGCTGAGTGTATTGGGTTTGCACAGCAAGGTTTTGGTAGCAGGGAGGCTGCAAGAGTGGTTTCTGTGAGAAGCTGCTAGAAGCTTCCCTATATCTGGCAGAGCCAATGCCAAGATGAACCTGTTCCTGGCCAAGGCCAAGCCCAGCAGCTACTTTGGTAGCACCTCTGGGATAGTGTATTTAAGAAAGGGTAAAAAATAAACACTGCACAACAGCAGCCAGAGAGAGAAGTGAGAATATGTGAGGGGAGCAGCCCTGCAGACACCCAGGTCAGTGCAAAAGGAGAGGGAGGAGGTGCTCCAGGCACAGAAACTGAGATTCTCCTGCAGCCCATGGTGCAGCCCATGGTGAGGCAGCTGTGTCCCTGCAGCCCATGGAGGTCTGTGGGGGAGCAGAGATCCACCTACAGCCCCTGGAAGGCCCATGCCAGAGTAAGTGGGTGCCCAAGGGAGGGTGAGACCCTGTGGGAAGCCTGTGCTGGAGCAGACTCCTGGGAGGACATGTGGCCCCATGGTGTGAGGATACTGAAGTCATTTGTTGACAGGACTTGTGACCCCATGCCGGACACACGCTGGAGCAGCCTTTTCTGGAAGAACTGCACCCCAGTAGAGACTCACACTGTTCGGGAAGAGCTGCAGCCTGTGGGAAGGACTCACCTTGAGGAGCCTATGCAGGCCCAGGTGCCTGCCACCAGGGCACTTACACCTCAGCCCTGCAGGGACCAATGCAAACAGGCAGAAACCCCTCTAGGTTGTGGTGAGAAAAGCCTCCCTCCCGTGGGCCTTTGCAGCCACGTGATAATAGCTTTTAAGTTGTGTTACATTACTGGTTAGTTAGTTGATGTCACCCCTGTACGGCCCCTGTTCACCACGTATGACCCTTTCCAGAATATTCTTTCCTCCTTCAACCCCCATTGGCTTAATTTTGCTGCAGTACTCTACTCCGTGTTAGCCTGTTGGTTCCCCCGGTTCCTATTTACCTCCCTGCACCACTTCCCTTTAACCCTATTGGCCCTTGACCCTCAGATCTGCCCCTTTTGTCTCGTATATAACCCTGTGCCCTCAGCCTGATCCTGGTTCTCGTCCCTGAACCTCTAATCTGTGTCCCTGGACCCCTTCCCTATTCCTGTTTGTGTCTCAGAATAAACAGTCTTGGGATACNAAACTAATTTCCCAAAGTTAAGCCTGTTTTGCCTGTGTCAGTAATGAGAGAGTGATCTCTCCCTGCCCTTAACTTGATCTATGAGCCTTTTCTTGTGTTTTCTCTCCCCTGTCCGGTTGAGGAAAGGAGAAATAGAATGGCTTTGATANCAAACGAGAACCCATCCCTTCGCCGTAGGGTCAGTGCCATCACAGTCCTGTGCTCCGGGCTCAGACTCCACTCGCTCTTTGGGACCCCGTGCCAGCGCACACTGTAACAGGAGCTCATGCAGGACCACACCCCGTGGGAGGGACCCCACACTGGAGCAGGGCAAGGCTGTGATGAGTAGGAGGGAGTGGCCCAGACAAGATGGGATGCACAGCCCGCATTCCCTATCCCCTTGTGCTGCTGGAGCAGAGGAGGTACTGAAAACCAGGAATGAAGTTGAGCCTAAGCGGAAGGGAGGGGTGAGGGGAAGGTGGTTTACTATTTTGTTTTATTCTTCATTATCGTACTCGAATTTGATTGGTGATAAACTAAACTAATTTCCCAAAGTTAAGCCTGTTTTGCCTGTGTCAGTAATGAGAGAGTGATCTCTCCCTGCCCTTAACTTGATCCATGAGCCTTTTCTTGTGTTTTCGCTCCCCTGTCTGTTTGAGGAAAGGAGAAATAGAATAGCTTTGGTAGGCACCTGGTGTTCAGCCAAGGTCAAACCACCACACTGAACCAGACCTGTTCCCTTCTCTGGCTCCAGGAACTTCTTTGCAGTCCCTGTGTCTCCTCACCAGCAGCATTCAAGGTAGCTTGGAAGCTCGGTAAGAGCAGAGGAAAAGTTTGCTGTTTTCCACACAACTTCCAAGATCCACACAGTCCAAAAAGACAGCACAGAACAAGTCCAGCCTACACAAAGAGCATGCAGTCAATTTTCTCTAAGGCTCAAGCCTGGTATATACTTTTCCAGAAATGGCCCACCTGGAAAAAAAATAAATTACAAAACGAAACTAACCATAAACTCATCTTGCACTACATCTATTCTTCATAAGTTCTGTTTTAAGATATGATTAAAATTTTGGCTAGTCCTGAAAAAATGCAGCAGAGAGACCCAGGATAAACATTTCAGATTTTTCTTTTTTTGGTAGGGGCAAAACTACACACAACATCTCAAAAATGAAACTCAAGCAGACACCAATGACTGAAATGCCTTACCTGCTTAATGTGGTATAGGGGATACAAGAGAAAGAACAGTCTGGTAAAGGAGAGTCATCAGGAACTTTTAGAATGGATGGTGCTATTCATTGGGTTGAGGGAAAGAGTAGGCATGTTGCACCTTAAACAGCCAAACACTGCTATGGGCACTGCAGTTAATCAGCATTTTTGCTGGTATCTGTTCCCTTACAGTTCCAAGAGCCTCCTGCCACACAGGAGGCCTCTACAAAATTAAGTAGTCCATCTCTGGACTATTTCTGCACAAGATAAGGTAATACAATCTCATTAGATCCTAATATAGCCAAAAAAGTTTTATAAATTTAGTTCACCATGTGTTTCCAAAAAAATCTATTTAGAGAACATCAATTAAGATGACAGCAAGGCAAAAGAAAGCTTGTAGAGGGTCCTTGTAGCTACACAAATAAGGCTTGAATGAGGTGACAGCAATGCTTACAATTGACGATTTAGCATTAGCATCTGGTGATCAAGACTTCCATAGAAGGTATTGAAAATAGTCAGGTCTAAGAGCACCTTCCCAGTCTCTCCTCTTCTCCTAGTTGGGGCACTTCAGCATCCTTACCAAGTGCTCTTCCATCCTCAGAGGGAGATGGCCTGAGCTGGTGTAACATGCCCTGTTATACCCACTGCAGTTACAGATTTTTATGTAGTGGTTGGAGGAATCCAGAGAAAGGCAAAGAGGTTCATCAAGCAGTTAGAAAATAGGACCTAATAGGAAAAATCAAAAGCATGAGATTGTTTAGTCAGGGAAGAAAGAGACATAACCGTTTTCAAAATGTAAAGGGTAAGTTTGACCAAGACAGGCAGCAACACTGGATGCTTACATGTTATTAAAATGCAAATGAGGGATTTTAACAGTGAGGAGGTTACTTATCCAAAAAAACCTCAGAAAAGCCAAGAACAAAGTTCAAGCCCTTTCATGATCAATCCTATGCTCTCACCTGTAGCCGTTATTTTCTAGATACTGTTTAGATGACAGGCTCTTCCTGAATGGAAGATATTGAATGTCATTTTGTACCAAAGCAAAGTTTCTACTGTGGAAGTCTTACCTGAGACTGTTTTACCTTTATCCTTATCAGTTGTTCTTATTCTCATTTCTACTATGTGCATCCAGCTGTCTTTATAATCTCATTTCTTTCCCACCCAAACAACAGTATGAATAGCCAGAAAACCTATTTGTAAAAGGTGACGGAGGTAAGGGATAAATAGAATGATCTAGCAGTCAGGTTTACTGTAATCTGTTGACAAGCATCCTTCCAGTTTTCAACTCCTTGGACAGCATAAACAATGCTCAAAAATCACAGTGGTGTATCTAATGGAAATGGCACTTTTCTCACTGTATTTTTGCTACCAGGTCTGACTTGATGGTATTGCAGTGTGAAACTAAAAAATAAGCTTATGGGCATCATCACTATATTGATGGCTGCCCTGTAGTTTTTGAATGCAAGCTGTCCATAGCCCTTTTGCCTGCTCCCCAGGTACAAATTTGTATCTGCAAGTTTGGGACTGGGCAGGGTTGATGCCTGAAAGCCTGTACAATTTGCCACTGGCTTGGAATTTGCTGCAACTTAAGTGAGTCTCAGTAACAGCATGTTTGAAGAACAATCTCAAATTCTAGAGCCACGGGATTACAGAAGCCCTCCCTGTCAAAGCACAATCCTGCTCTCAGGCACATCACAGATGCAGCACTTCCTGCCTTCTCTCACTACTCTGGAAGTACTCAATGCACTGTTTGCAGTAATGGTCCTTGGAACAGTTCAGGCACCAGAGCCATACTATGAGCAAAACTCTGCTATTCAGCTACATCTGGCTTCTACAATGGGTAGTGATTTTTTAAATTAAATCAGCATGCTGAGGGTGTGCCAGCTGGACACAGTAAAACACGGATAGCATTCTGTTGAACAAAAAAAGAAAAGAAAGATACTCAGTGAAGTACATTTGACCCTTAGTTTGAAGCCTCTCCCTCAAAAAAAAGTAGTTGTCTGCAAGGACATCTTGGAAAGTGACACTCTAAAGACCAAACCATCTGAATTTTCTGGTTGCCCATGTGGCCAGATACCAATCTCAACATGTGGTACATAATCTGAGTGTAGGTAATGCATTCTAAATTAATTTGGCTATCCAAGAAGCAAGTTGCTTTTAGTTAGGTACCAAACAGCATCATATCCGTTGGGAGTTAGAATGCTCAAGCATTTTGAGAACATAGTCAGAAAGGAGAACACCGTTATAAACTAGTCAGAACTTCCTCTTATTGTACTTTTTTCATTTCAGGAACCCAGTTTTTTTCTGAGCTGAACCAAAAGACTCTGATTTACTAATGGTGTTGTTTAGAACATCATTTCTCCAGCTTATCTCTTATTAGGTACTATGTGCAAGAGGCCAGAATTAAGTCAGTGCAGTAAGTCATGAATTGTCATAATTGCAGTTTTTGTTGGGTTTCTGAAAATTTTCGTAGACTACACATGATCAGTGTAAGGTAATGATATATGCAATTGCTTTTTTAGTATAAATACCACTGTAGATGGAATATCTTTTAATACATATAATTGCCAATCAGCAGTGTCTTTTTTTTTTCTTTTTTTTCTTTT
>VXBB01024491.1:0-28168 GCA_013399915.1 Illadopsis cleaveri | reverse complement strand
AAAAAAAAAGCTAAAAAAAAAAGTCCTGTAAGAGGTTTTCAAGGGGAAAAAGCTAGGTTCATGTCTACAGCAGGTTTTATGGAATTTCACCGTCTCTGCCAATTGCTCTTCTGTGGTTTGACATACCATAGGCTACAGTATTAAACTGATACATACTGATGTATGATGTTCAGAGACACCCTCTTCAATCAAACACCTGAAAATGCATGAATAAGAAGAAAACCTGGGCCAAGAATACAATCCCACCTGCTGTAGCATTTTCAGATATGTTCCTTGCATTTGCCTGTACCTTGGGTACAGTCAGCTGCAAATATGACTCTGAATTTCAAAATTCAGTCTCACCTTACTATCTCACTTTCCCACCTCCTACTTGGGTTTTTTTAAGCTTTGCATCTGATTTTTTACCTTTTAAGGACTGATCAGTGTTACTTACATAGCACAACATAGCATTACTTAAGTGCTGTGACTACTTACATAAGTAGTATGACCACTTAAGTACCATGGCTACTTAAGTACTATGACACCATAACATCTTTGTAGCTTCATATATTGCAGGGACAGCCAACAGTGTCCTGGGCTCTGTCAACAGGGTCACAGCCAGCACACGGAGGGGAGGAATTCTAATTGCTCAGCACCTGTGGTATTTCATTTTCAATTGCCTGTGTCTAATTTTGGACCCCTGATGCAGGATGGACATTAGTCAACTGAAGTGAGTTCAGTATTTGGGGGATGAAAAATTTTCCTCTGACGGACAGGGGCTGAGGGACAGGGGCTTTTTCAGGCCTGGAGAACCAAAGGCACTAGAGAGAGGTCATGGCAGTTTTCCAATACATCCAAGGAGATTACTGAGAAGATGGAGACAAGTGCATCTTAGGGCATCATTTACAGTGATCACAGTGGGAGGATGGAAAGCAATGAGCATAAACTGAAACATGAGAGCTGTGTATGGCAACAGTGGAGGAGTGGTAGAGATTACCTACAGAGGCTGTGAAGACACCAACCTCACCACTTCAGAGCAGTAAGTTACTGTCCCTGTATGCACTTTCCTTCTTTCCTTACCTCCAGTACTCCACAGATTGACATAGTGCCTCTTCACTCCTTGTTTTTACTTTAAATATGAACAGCAACACCTTTTAGCTATCCATATGCTCACCTGTAACAACTTTAAGCTTCATAAACCCACCAAGTTTAAGCTCTAACAATCTAATCACAATGGGAAAACAAATTCACTCCATGCTTCATTCAACACTATTGCACATACTAATACAAACAACAGCAACACCACTTAACCATTTCACACAGTTGGAATTCTCCTGAATGTTTTCTTGATGACAGGGATTAAAATATTATGAAATGCTTTTATTAGTGTAGAAATGCACCCCAACTTGAGCCGGAGTTTCCGTATAGGGAAAGGTTTAAGACTCACCCCAAGACCTTTTGAGGGAAGAAGACTAGAAATGTCTTTGCTCTTCTGGCAGTAACTGGCTCAGTGCCAAGACAAAAATACTGATAGGTCTCTTTACCTGTCTCTCAGAAAAGTAGCTATTCTCTATTGGGCTGTTTGCCAAAAAACCCACCTAAATATTCAATACTTAAGGGAGAGCAAGAGGCTTCTCAGCGCATTCTTGAGGTGTTGTGGCAGGTGTGTGGGACCTGTCCCTACACTGTGTTCAGCTTTGTCAATTTATTTTTGCATTGTTTTCTTCTTTTATTAAAACCTTTTTGCTTTTTCAAGACATACTCGACCATGCCATCTCGCTAGTTATTTAAACGATTTTCTGTGAGATGCTGGACACCCTCAGAGGTATTGAACCCTCGCAGAGCTGATTACACCTGTCTCTTAGAGAAACTCAATATATTAATAAGATCAAGATTTGAAGTTACAATATGATTAAGCCCTCTTAAACACTGTATTGTCATCAATGTAAAATGACAGCATTATATTTTACTGATGTCTGACAAAAAACCTCCCAAATCTGAGGTGCAGCTGAGAAAAAATATCCTATCAGATATCCAGTAGGTTGTGGAGGGTCCTTGGGAGCAGGGAACATCTATTTGTCCTCCATTTGTGCAGAGCCTTACACAATAAACTCCTCATCTATGACAAAGGCTCTCAAGCACTGCAGCCACATAAATCCAATGGTAAGCATAGTAGACTTATACTGATGTGTATTACAAATAATGGAATGTGTCCCTTGGCAATAAAACCCGGTTCAGATAACCATCAGGCCTTAGATGTATATAATTATGCATACAAAACTGGATCCAAGTTGAATACCTGCTTTAAAAATATCCTTCAAGCCACATTTTTTAAGTTCTTCAGTTTCACATGATAAAAGCACATAAGAAATAAGCAGCTTTGCAACTGTGTGGTTATCCAAGTCATTCCTGTGTACAACTGTTTCTTCTCCTAGCAGCATCTTGTCTGTGCTAGGGGCTCATTTAAACACTAAAAGATAACTATGAGGAGGGAGTACATGAACATCATATGCAGGAGTGAGTTTAAGGCCCTTTCAAATTTTGGCTCAAAGATTAGTAAGAGCAGAAATTTTGAGAAATTTCTGTATGCTGGTGAATGTTAAGGTATGTTTTCCATTCCTGAAGGAGCCTGCCAAATCTAAGAGAGGGGAGAAGGGGGGAAGATATAAAGTGTTCATTGTTCCTGCTGAGTTTCCTTCTTGGGTTTTTTTCATTTTATCATTTAAAAGGAGTATTGTTTTACTTCAAAACTATTATACAATAGGGAAGAGAACTTGGACTCTTAATCCAGCAAGTGAACTTTATCCAAGTTTTTGTGCATATGAGCAGTTCCCGTAACTTTTGTGTAACTTATTACAGGTGTAAATTGAGACATGATAAGAGCATTATGTAGAGAGATATGTAGAGACATTAAGAGCATTATGTGCATACATCTGAGTTAACATGTGTGTACATAATGCTCTTTGATTTTTCTCTGATCACTTCTGCAAAACATTTGCCCCACTCACTTGAGCATACTGAAAGAGATGTGCCAGCATTACTCAGAGACTTATTCTGTTTGGATCATCATTATTACTACTACTATTTCTTGTTCTCCTTCCTTCCTGTGTGCTTGGCATCCTGCACGGGAAAGGGTGGGGGGGAGGGAACCCATAAAAACAGCAGTATATTTATGGTGGGTGAGCAATGGAAGTAATGGAACAGCAACAGAAAGAAGTAATCTGTTCTGAGAATGGGCACTTTTTCTGCCTTTTTTGTTATTTTAATTTTTTTTAAAAAGCCTTTATTAAAAAAAAAATTATGAGACCTAATCCACTTTACATATGTGAGACTCATGGTTAGGAGCTGAAAGAGAACTGGATGAAGGTCTGACACTGGAGATAGGTCTACAGAGGAGGACAATACGTGAGTCTGAACAATGGGACAATAGGGCCAAAATGAACTGGCAGGAGGAAAGAGGCAAGAAGGTGTAAGCACAGGTAAAAGCATCAATGTTGTAATGGAGTGAAAGAAATGGAAAAAAACCCCATTCAATCTTCCCAACAGAAAGGGTTCAGCAGAGCCACAAAGTCAGGTTATATAGTCATACAATACTGCTGTCAGAGCTGCAGGATCAGGGCCCTGTCCCCACAACATCAGAAAGAAGACACCTGAACGAAGGTCACCAGATTCTATGAGATGATATAAAACAGGTATTGCAAAGACATTGTCTTGCTTGTAATCAAACACTATTACATTTGAATAAACATAACTATCAGCAAAAATTAGTGATAGTGAGAGAAGTAAAAAATTGCATCCCTCTCACAGCCAAGGTCACAAAACAAAGGATGAGGAAAAGCAAACTACAAAGAGATTTGCCTAAAGAAAATAAAGAATGTACCTTTCACTAATAGGAAAAAAACCAAATAAAAAGCCAAAACAATTGGAGGGAGTGACTTCTCATTTAACCTTCTTTTACTTTCACCATGAAATATATTTACCTCTACCCAAATACTGATATTTTTTGACTGTAGCAGCTGGATTGGACAGGAGCCAACTGGAAAACTATAAAGGTTCTTTGCCTTGAGCAAAAAACAAAGCAGGACATGAATTTTACCTCATGAACGGGATGCAGTTTTTTCTCAGACCTCAAATCAGGCACATGAATCATGTGGAGTGAAATCAACCTCTACTACTAGATTACACCTACCTTACTGCTTGAGTGAGCCTAACAAATTGTGTGAGGCATGACACAAAAACGCCAACCCTGTGCCAAGGACTTGACAAATCCACTTCACCCTAAGCAAAGGAGATTGAAAATACACTATTTTGAAAGTTTTTGTTGTCTTCAGTATTGTATGAAACTATATTTTTCATATAGTTTGAAACTAAGCAGTTACAAACTGCTTAGTTTGAAATATTCAAACTAATTTTGAATATTTCATATTTTTGAAGCTAAGCATTTTCTATCAGTTCACTGAGACTGTGTGGGTGGGGAGCAGGTGTAGCTATGGCAGTTCAAAATGCAGGGCAGCAGTCTTGTGATGTTTACATAGACTTCTTGTCATGAATCCTGCACTGATGCACAGAGAGAGCTGGCTGGGCCTGCAAGAACTACACGAAGTAGATCTCAAGCTAGGAAGGGTTTGTTTGTTTGTTCCGAGATGTCTGTGGTGTGCCAGCACTTAGGTGACCAGGACCCCAACCACTTGATGCAGAAGTCATACCCACAAGTATTTCCCAAACTAGAAAAAGAAGCTAAACATTTTTGTAAAAACTATTCCTTACCTGTTACATTTCATGCCAAAAAATGCAGTGCATACATTTTCTTTAGCTCCTCAATGACACAAGCTGAATGCAGCTGATCAGGCCATCCGCCAACTGTGTCTGTGAGCCTTGCAGCAGGAGAAAAAAGGCACATTGCCCAGGAGTCAACCAGGGCGTGCTTCTCCTGACTGCAGCTCCATGCCACAGCTGGAGAAAGGGAGCTGCTCCCACATCACAGTCATGCAGGGCAGCCTCAGCTCAGTTCTCATGATTGAAGCTCAGAAGATGGGGCACTGAGGAAAATACAGTTGTCACAATGACTGAAGTGCAAAATGCCTAATTAAATAATGGAAATACAGCCCTCTGAAACCAATGATTTAATTCACAGAGCTTTGTCAATAATCAGCTATCTTCTTTCTTTAACCTGTAGTAGTCAAAGATGACATGGAAGTGATAATTCATACTAAAAAACCCCAATTTTGTGGTTTTGTCTCTTTTCCCATTGCAGAACACAAATTATATTGATGGTTTCCTCACAGCCTGCTCTAGAGTTTGCCCAAAGTGTTTTCTAAAATTAATGCTGTTATTAAAAAACATAAAATGTCTGAAACATTTCCATGTTTATTAGTCTTCTTCCATATATTGTTTAGAGTATGAAGGATAGAATTAAGATGTCTAAGTACCCTTACTAAGGAAAAACAAAACAGCCTTTGGGCTAATCTACTCTGCCAGAAACATAGCTTGGGATCAAAACTAGAATTCACGTTTTCTATTTTTAAACAAAAAGCCCTTTGTCCTCCACAAGTTACCTGTTACCATTGTTTTCAGTTTTCAGCTAACTTCTCAGGAAAGGCAAATAATCAAACAGCATGATATAAATGTAAACAGCCATCATTTAAAGCAACTGTGAGAAATGGTGTGGTTGGCCTGACCAGACATCATAGAACATAAATCACTAACATTCCTATCCATTTCTGCACAGGAATGTGGGCCACAAGGTAGGACTGGGAATTACTGTCCATAGCTATTCAAGTGGCATAGCTTACTCCTGAGCTGTTATATTTAGACTGAATATTCGATTTTCCAGACAAAATAGCCACTGAAGAGAGAAAATAAGGACCTGTGGAGTTCACATCTAAGGAGATCCTAGGTCTTATATAGATCTGAAAAAAAAAGTTAATTATTTATTAATTAATATAATAATATTTATTATATTTCATCAAATACAGGCAGAAACATGTCGTGGGGAGCAGAAATTTCTCCCTGGCAGCAGGGCCATCTCTGCCGGGTCTCTGCTGCCCCCGTCCCTGCTCCCGCTGTCCCCTCGGGGCTGGCAGGGCTGTTTGTGGCTCGGTTCCCCTGGCTCAGCCCTGGCTGCCCGGCAGCGTTTTGCCCTCCCTTGCCCAGGCTTTCCCCGGGGCTCTCGCCCGCCCGCCCGTGGCTGAGGGGCTCAGCCGGGCCCTGTGGCAAACACTGGTTGTCTTTAAAAATAATGCTCCTCCATCACCGCTGTTAAAAGTTGCAATAAAACTGTAACAAGGCAAAGCTGTGTCTTCTGAGTCCAGGCTGAAATACTAAACTGGAAGCTCTGTCTTTACCATCCACGCACCTCTACTGCAGGGCTTTAAATCTGAGTGCTCTGTGCTTAATCTGGATGCCTGTGGATACACTGATGCCTTTCCCATTTGAACACAATTTAGGGCATTTTGAATGGGGGAAGGAAGGAAGGAAGGAGAGAGGAAATGGGCACCAGGAGAACACTGACGTTCTTAAGTGGGAAAGTATCCATATACTTGCTAGAAAGAAATGTATTAACCCTGCAAAGCTATTTATGCATAAAGTCAGTCACAATTAAGCAACAAATGCCTGAACTGGAAAAAATGAGCAACAGGAAAGATTATCATATTTGTCTTTTCGCTGTGATGTTAATTTAACTTGACTCCCAGGTTCAAAATATACTATTATTTTCGGTTGGTAGCTCATATTTCATGAACAGTTTTCCCTCCAAAGGATACCAGTAGGGGTTTAAACTTCTTATTACAATTTTGAAAGATGTCAAAAGCTTGGCAACAGTGGTACAGCCTCCTCTCAGCATTTAGGATAACCTGGAAAAGGAAGATCTTTTCCACTGTTTGTCACCAGAGCTATAGCTCTGACCAGCCTTACCTCACTAGTTTAACTGATTTTCTTCCTTTCTCTGGATGATTTCACAAAACTGTTTGTATAAGCAAACATCCCATATGTGAAACAATTCACCTGTCAAAGAAGAAAAGGTGAAGAGACTAAGTAATCACAGTTGGTGAGATTAAAGAAAGATGGAGACCATTTGGAAGAATACTTGTAGTATTCACAAGTAGTGAAAATTATCAAGAATAGCCCCAACTCCTTTACCTAGAGGCTGCGTGCATGCAGCAGCAAACACCAATTGGTGGCAATATAGGCCTTGTATGGGAGATAGGGATAAAATATTTCAGAAGTGAATGACACTTCCCAAAATGGCTTAAATCTTTCTAGTGATTAGAAGTGAAATTAAAAATCTTTCCAACCTGCTAGGGTCTAAGATTTCCCTCAGAAAATATTGTCATCAGCAGACGTAACAGAAAAGGCTTGAGAAACTTTGGCGGGAGATGGCTCTGAATTGCCTGTGTGCAGTGTTGGCTTTAGAGGCCCCAAAGGGAGCCAAAAGCCACAGTCACAAGACATAGGTGGATGGTAGGTGAGCAAAGAAACAGATTTGAACTGATTCAGGGCATGAGGAAGTGCACAGATGCCATGCAGCCTTATACTCACTCCAGGAATCAATTAAAACCTTAGGGTACATCAGAGTGTCTGCTTAGAGAATTAATGAGGCCAAGATAAACACATATGTGCTCCTGCAGGAGCTCTCATGGCCAGTGGCACCCAAGCAAACCAGACTGGCAGCTCCTACGGGTAAATCAGAATCCTGTAATCGTTTTTGGGAATAAAAGTAGCAAATGCTGAACAGTGAAAAATACTTTCCATAGCAAGAAATACCTCATATCTATTGCAAGTACTAGCAAAACATACAAGGGCTCAGATCAAGCACAAATTATATTTTCCTCAGGTTCTTCTTCAGAAGTAGTATCTAAATACTAACTACTTATATTATAAATGTACCAGCAATGCAGTTACACAGCAGGAGATCAGAGTTAGCTTTCTGCAGTCAGTTTATGAGATATAGTTTGTGTCTTCTGTTACACCAAAATGCTTATGCCAAAAAATCCACAAGAAGCAAGGGAGCACAGCACAAATAACAGCTTTTTCAGACTCCCTACCATATTGCTACACACATCTTGCACTGAGTATTTATATTATGCCATGCTACATATTCTGGCCATACAATTCAATTAGCAAGTCACAATCCAAGAAAGCTATCTGCTTTGTGACAATTTTAATAGTTAAAGCAACCAGCCTCCATAGACATAAACACTAAAAGTGATGTAAATAAATGGGGAACGTAAAGCATGTGAAAAGTTGCAGACAAAGCAATAGACTTATTTATTAGAACAAAGACATTCTCAAGTATTCTCAAGCTGTAGCCCTAACAAAAATGTGTCTTGGAGACTGTTCTCATAATTTCACTCCATACCGTCTTCCTCCCTTCCCCAAAACAACAGGGACGATGGGGGGAATGACATCATACATTTTGCTTGTTGAAGAGTCCCATAGGCAGCTAAAATATTACATGGTAGTTTTTCTTAACTATTTCTAAAGCCACAACAACACATTCCAAAATAGTTCCAACCACTTTTCCTACTGGAACAGATTTTCCTTGCTCTGAGCTCATTTAAAAGGACTTTTGTGTTCACTTAGCACTGTGAGCAATCAAGCCAACATAAAAAGCCCAAACAGTAAGTTTTTCATCTACCAGCATGGAGACATGAGAGAAAATGGACATTTAACACTAATACCAGATAATAGGGCTATTACATAAAATTCAATAAGCTCAGTGGGGAGTTTTTCATGCACAGTTCCTTCAAACCTCTAATGAGCAGAAGAAACACACAGAATGTGCATGCCCCCTATGTTCTTCCGTTTATTGGAAGGAAGCAGCTGGGTTGATTCCTTTTTTAATATACTGAGGTCAGCATCATTTTAGACAAGTACCAAAAATCATTTGTTGAAAGCCTACTGAACCCTTGTGCTAATTCTTATGTCCATCTTTGGTGTTTGTGGAGAATTTTAAATAAATAAAATTATAATGATCTTGCCACTATTTGAGTATCTTTGAATAATTTTCATAGGACAGGTATGTGTCAATACACATAATATTGACTCTGTGTTTTGGTGCACACAAGAAATCAATAATTGATCTAAATGTAGTAGGTTTAGTTCAATCAAAACTGATCTCAGAAAAAACCCTCAACCAAATATTCAACAAAAGCATGAAACCTGTCATTGACTCTGTCCTCAGCCCATAGCTATTTTTTTTCTTCAGTGTATCTGATTGTCAGTCTAGCTTTTCACTTTTTAATATCAAATTATGTACAGCAGAGTAGTGGCAGAAAACTATATTCAAGGCAGATAATAGTCTTTTGATTTAAACTTTTCTCAATCCTCCCTTTTTCTTTCAGATACTGACCACATTCCCAGAAGATACCAAATAATATTAATTTCTCATCACTGTTTATAAGGTTTGTAAGAGGTTTTGAAAGAGATCTGTCAAAGTATATTAAAACTGCAGTATTTTCAAAAAATTCCCAACTGATTAACAGGAAGCTATGCATTAGAAACCTATTTGTTGAACTTTCTCAAAATGTCATTTTTCTTGGACTGTAAAAATTTAAAAACAAACAAACAAACAAAAAAAACCAGAAGGAAAAGGTGGGGATGGGATTACACAAAACTCTAAATCTAGTGCAAACTCAGATCTGTGATGTGCAGTTTCTTGACTTACTCTGTTGTGACCTTTTAGTGCAGTCAAGATCTATGGACATCTGGAACCAGAAACTACTCCTTCACAGAATTCCATGACAAGGTTCCATGATTCCATGCATGGGAATCTCAGATCCTCAGCACTAAAATGGAAGAGGAAAAAAATGCCCCTGATAGCTAAGAAACAGAGACACATCAATTCGAGCCAGCTGCTGTGTAGAATAAAACAACCCTTTTGTGATTACAGAGTTTATGACTATATGGCTGCAGGTTCGTAGCTGGTATGGTACTAGAGCAAACAGACATTAGTGACAACAGCAGAAAAGTAGAAAATATCACAGATAAGAAACATTCCAGCACACTGGAGTAAGATGAAGGGACAGCAGTTTAATAGGAGGAAAACATCTAGGCATAATATCAGGAATGCTCCAATGAGGGCACTAGCCTTCACTGATGACACTGGAGGTACTGGAATACATCCCTAAGGATGGTCCTGAGGGAGCAGAGAGTAATGCTAACACAAGAGCAGGACAAACCTCTTCTCTTAATGTGCTGCTCTAATTGTTCTCTATCTTTTGTGCCTTTGCCAGCAGTGTGTCCACACACCCAAACCCCTATTTTTCACTGCCAATTTGGTTTTTAACTGAGCATCACCAACTAAGAGAAGGTTCTACACACTTCCATTTATCAATTCCATGTAGCTTTTGCCAGAATCTTGGCAATGCACTTCCCCAAATCTCCCTTTTCTGGCCAACCCCTGCAAGTCCCAGAAAATATTAACCTAATATTAACCTAATGGACAATTCCATGTTCTTATCCAGATAGTTGGCAGTGTGCTGCAGCCTTTGAAATATCCCACATTTCATACCCATCTATAACATCTGTCTTGCAAGGTATCTGCACTACTGCTGTTGATGAGAGACCTTCATTAGTTTTGGACACAGTACATCCTGGTACTTTTGAAAATAAATCCATTTAACATCAAGAGCTCCACCTACAACTGAATTTGGGAATCAGGAAATTCGAACAGAAACCTATTTCTGAGCATGAGCAGCAGAACAGACAAAGGTATCATTCATTTTGTTTGTATGCATGGGATGAGATTAGACAAGCTATTTTTGCCATGACTTTACAAAAAAAAAGCACTGGCTGTTCAAACAAAGGACCAGGAAGCACATTTTGAATCCTTTCATTTTATCACACAAATCAAAGCAGACCAGGCACTCTACTGACAAGAATTTCAAATTTAATTAAGTAATAAAATTCATACCTCCTTACTCATCACAGGCCCTGAAAAAGACTACTGCTTTTTGTTTCACACAACCATGTCTTCTTGAGCCAAGAAAAGCACCAGAGCAGTATCTTACTGTGTATATCAGGAGTCATCCGAACAAGGGTTGTAAGGATAACCTGCCTGGAAAACTGGTGGTCTTGTCAAGATATGCTCAGTTGGTTAAGAGGATACATTCATCTCAATCACAGATTTATCTGGGTAACTCCTTCACATGTTAACAAAGAAATAGGTCCTATAGATTACAATAGATAAAAATTCACTTCTAATTTCTCTTTGAAGAGAGAATATAGGAAATACAATCTGCATTAGAGAAAGACAGAGATGATGAAAAATTAAGCAAGGGGCTGTGACCACTGGAGGTGAAGCAAGAGAACAAAATAAGTGAAAAAAAGAGTAAAGGGGTAAAGATAAACCAAAAACAGGAATTGAAAGACCAGTTTGTAGAAAAAAACCAACATACATATGCAATTGGAACTACTTTTAAAAAAAGTAAAATAAATACTTTGAATCTAAATAATGCAAACTCTCTCTACTATTTTATTTGGGGTTTTATCCTCCTTTCACGAGTTATTCAAGAGCTGTGAGTGGGTAAAGGAACTAGCAGTTGCAGCCACAATAGGGAAATGTTCTTCTGAGATTTTTGATATCCCTATTTCTTATTATTCTCTAATACAGCCAGGCTCAATTAACTTGGCTGAAGTACAAATATTTTGATATCGACAAAAATCTCTGAAAGAAGAATTTTGCTATTGGCTTAGTTCCCAAGTTGCAGAATAGGCTCTTACATTCTTCAACTCTCCCTTACGTAGAAATTGTAAAACCTTGATATATTATCTGAAACCTTATCAGACTTCAGGTGGTTCAAATATGCCCAGGTGGGAGACAAGGTATGTGAAACTTAATATGCTGCTTATTTTTTGTTGAAAGGTCTGATTTAGAAAGTGGAGAAGCATTTAAACATTTTGAAGATGTTGACAACTAGGACCCAAATTGTCAGCTGTTTCAACTACAGCAAAGTTTGATACAGTGAGACACACAGCTGCTCCCTGTCTTAGATTTAGACCCTCACTGGGACATTCCATGCTTTATCCGGTGTTTACCATGACTGTTGGGCTGCCTATTGAGCATTCCAATTTTCGAGTCTGTATGAAAACCTAAGTAAAAGTTCTGCTATATTTAGTATGCATACTTAAATAGATAAACACTAAAATCGGTACATTAGGGCTTGTATCTGTTTCTGTTCCAACTGTGCCAGCTGATAGTCTGTTTTACTAAAACACTGAAGGTTGAGCAATGTTACAAGACAGAAAAAATACTTAAGAAAATAAATATTCATTAAGAATACATGCACTGTTTTATCTAAGATTATAATAACATTTTACAATTTCTTTTACTCACAAAAAATATCTCCCCCAAAAGATCAAAGCAACATCAACAAATGTCTATTAACTTAAATTGAAACTGCAAGATGAAACTAAAATTTCTAGATGAGTTATTAGCAGTGTAAATAAAAACAACACTTTTTGATCTAAAAATGTTTCTTTTTCAAAAATAGAAAGGACTCAGGTGTTCCCAAGCCTTGTCATATAATGAATTTTATGTTCCAGCCCCAAGAGAAAAACGAAGGTCAGTAATGCAAAGAGTAACAGAAGCTTTTTTCCAGTACAAACATTTTAAAGGTTGCAGCTCTAAAATCAGACATGTTTTTGGTTAGTGTTATCAGTTTGAATGTTACACTAAAATGAGATTAAAAAAAAAAAAGGCGCACTAAATTTAGTCTTGGAATGATTCTTGGTCAGAAGAGAAACCACAGGAATAGCAGCTCAGATCTCTTACAGCCAAAGCAGAGCCCTACTTTTAACACAGATTGCTAGTGAATGTCAACAGCCAGCATGCAGGCAGGAGGACAAGGTAAAGCAGTGGGAATGCTTTGAGCACTGCTTGCCTACTGAGGGCACACGTGTGTGTTTTAGTTAATGTAGCATTCACTGCACTATTATCAGAAGCATCTGTCCTAGATGCAATCTAGCATCACTTGGCAATTAATGGATATTCACACCCTAGCAGAAGTTGCACAATTGGTTCGTGTTTTATTTCCACAACAAAATAAACCTGCAGTTGACTTCTGTTACAAGTTTAACACAGTAATTTTAGAGGCAAATGTAAACAACCTTAATATTGCTTAAAAATATTTATATTCTACTTTCTCTTTGAAACAATATGTGCCTACATTTCTATGCAGTAAATAGGCATAGGCAAAAATACTTACTTTTGGCAAGTTGGTTGAAAAGTTGATCTTAATTTGCTTTTTCCTGTCCTTCTACACACACACGTATATATATATATGATACTGCATTGCATTATGTCCTCTGATACTCACCAGACCAGCCATGGGTGAACAGAATTCCTTTAAAAAACAGTTATTCAACATTTTGCCTTTTTCTTGCTGCTCTATGTACTGCCTTAGGCATATTTACTGCAGAGTAAGATTATTTAATTTTTTTTCAATAACAGGATAAAATACTATTACTGGAAAAGAGAAATAGAGTTAAACTAATACTATTACTTGAACATAAGTGGCTCATGAAAACTAATTTATATCCATACCCTGGAGTGGAATTATCCCCACCTTCCACAGGTAAAGATGAGGTACATCCACATCAACATTTTAAGCACCAGTTAACTCTCGGGGCTTATATTCTCACCCTTGTACTTCATACAGTGTATGTATTCAAAGCCTAGTGAACAATATTGTGAAAATATGAAATATTATCCTTCAAATTTTGCAAGTCTCTTCTCTTGATTCAGACGCCATGTTCAGAGTACTCTTAAAGGTCTTATATCTTAGCCAAGTTGGGATTTTTTTACTCTCCCTAGATGAGCAGCAGAATACTCAACGTGAAGTTAGCCTCGTATTAAATATCAAGTAATTTCTTCACTGTAAGAAGCTGCTAAATTTTAAGAAAAGAGAAGAGATATAGTCTCCTCTGTTCTTTGACATTGTTTAGTCTTCATCGAAGAACTTTTAGCTCATTTCCCCACCCCCAGGTCCACTTAAGACAGATATCCAAAATGGAAAATTGCAGTTCAAACTGTTAAAACCTAGCAAAAATAGCACACAAAACTTAGAGAAAAAACTTACTTACAATGAGAAATACTGAGCATCATGGATTATGTTATCACCTAGGCTAATGACATGTCTACAACATTACCTTTCAAACACTCAAAGTTACACATGTAAATGATTTAAAACCTTGCCAATGAATTACAAGGCATTTCATGGTTTTGATGAGCAGAGTACACAGCTGCCAGAAGGCTGGAAAGTAACTCGAAAAAAAGGAGTTTGCTGCCAAATTGTTTCAGCAGTACTGATGAGATCCAGTTTTGGGGATGGGTTGGGATTCTCACCATCTCCATCTTAGGCCTTTTGAGTGCAACACCACAATCTTTTTAGAACGTTGCAGATTTGTGGCATATTTTTCCCTTACCATACAACAGAATTTCTGGCTAAATGAATGCAGTAACTGCCAACTCCAAAGGTACCAGCTTATAGATCAGCCCATTCTGATGAGAGTGATACATATTCATATGAAACAGAAAACTATGTAATTCAAACCACATTTTTAACTGTTAAGCATTTCTTCACCAAAATATTCATTATTTTCCATGTGTGTGTTTGTATGTGCATATGAAAAGGCCCAGTTGTTGGCCTAGTTCCTGCAGCTGAGCTCCCCAAATGAGTACATGAATGTGTGGGTGGGCATTGCAGACAAGAGGGAAACTTTGCAGTGAAAAGTAAAAGAACCAATTCCAGGACAATTTACAATTACTGTAGGTATTGCCTGGTGTAAACCTGTAACCAAGGGGTGATGCTACACATCTCCATGAAAGGGAGTAAGTTTTAAACATTTTATAGCAGCAGTAAATTAATAATTAGTAAAATCATCTTTATAAGATGTTCATAAAATACCAGGTGCTTTCCAGAAAAAGAGAAATTATCCAGGTTTAATGAGTTTCCAGCTAAGAGATCTTTGCTTGAGTCCTTCATGGTATGATTGGGAACATACAGAGAATATCTCCAAAAGAATAATACACATTTCTGTGAAAAACATGTTTTCTGGATATGAGGCAAGGTATGTGCTAGAATAGTGTGCCAGTATAGTCAGTTCTTTAAAATAGAGGGAGGGACTCATCATGCCTCTGAAGGAACTGATTCCCAGAGCAGAAAAACAGTCATGCCTCACATGCCTTGGAAAGAAATTCACAGGAAAAAAGCACATGGCAAGGGAAGTTAAGGGATTGCTCAGCATGCTTCACGTTTTTAATTGACTGCTTTACATGCAAAATCTCTTGTAACCCCAAATCATGTGCTCGCATATGCCATATGTTCACATATCCAAAACCATTTCTGTGCCAAAGACCTGCAACAACATGTTAAGTCCCTTCCCTTGCAATATGGTCCCAAAAGCAGACACCTCCCACAAAGGAGAGGAGGGGAATAAGGCACTCACCATCCGATAGAGGACTTGAGCTCAGTGCACTCAAAATAGGCAACTTCAACACCTGTTTTCACAAAAAAAAAGTTCAGACCACCAGGTCATAGATAAAACTTCCTATACCCTCTTGTGACTGTGCTATCATACCTTAGAAAATCCAAGACACTCAGAATTAGGGTGGAAGAGGGAACCTGAATATGAAAACACAATGTTGGGTTTAGGTTGAGGACATGGTCAGGAGGAGGCATTATTCAGGCATCTCTGTAAAGAGTGAACACCACCACTGCCTAATGCATACCCAGAGAAGTCTGCGCCCTGTCCACACCCAATCTTCTTTTGGGATGTAAGTGTTTTTAAAGGTTGGCACAAAAACCTGGGATAAGAGTTTTGGTGCAAGGCATCCCATTGTGTTAAGTTAGGAATTCAACACCATCAGTCTGCCAAGAAGGGAAAGCTCATCACGGTGGTCTTTTGCCAAGGTTGCGTAGTCACAGAATCACAAAAGAGCTTTAAAAGGAATGAAGTAAGACAGAAAACAGTAAAAAAGAGACAGAAACCTATCAATCTGATCTTTAAACTGTGGGGGTAATATCCTTTCTCTTTAAACACAGATGCAACTGGCTATGCAGCTCCCAATCTGCTTTCTTTTGGAGGTAGCTGGATTTTGTGAGACCTGCTGCAGCCTTTAAAGGCTTCTCACCCTGTCTAAAGCTGCATTATGCAGCTACTGAAATAATCAGGTTGCAGTTCATCAAGCAAGTTCAGACTTTTTAAAAGCATACTAATACTCCAGGGACAGAGCACAAAACAATGAAATGGAACTTCATAGTAAAAAAAAGCAATCTGCAAATTTAACTCTAAACTGACTCCTAGTATCCATAATGTAATCCATATCCATAATGTACTGATATCCAATGATGTATTCTAAAATAATTTTAAAATGTTGCAATGCATTAAATCATACATTTGAGAGGTGGCAGGCCACTACATACAAGATGCCATATGCCAAATTCTGTCAAAGGAAGTAATGCCCATTATTTCACATTTTTGCTGGGGAAAAGAGTGTTTTGGGTATAGTAGAAGGAAACAGGACCCCCTTCTCTGGCAGGCAGAAGTATGAAACCCTAACTTTAGGCTTCACTGCCAATGAGTTTATCTTTCCAGTTATATTCAGCACAATGCTGGTGGATGTGGATATGTCACCAGTACCAGACTTGAGTGAACCCATCTTAGCCTGCTGGCATGCATTGAGTAGCTATCAGCAAACTTTTAAAAGTATTAATAATGCCTTCTGCCAACAGTCATTAAATCAAAACTAGGGTCTTCCTCATGAGCACCCTGATCCCCAGTAATTGCCAAGTAGGGAGCTTTTCATTGTGTGTCGCATTGAGAGTATCCAATGCAAAAATGTGGAATTGTGGACCTGAATTCTTTATAATGGTTCAGCTGAGCTTTTTTATGGACTAGGGTATGAAAGAAGTCCATATACATAAACTAAAAAATCCCTTCCAATCTTTTTTACAGTCAGGTTGAATATTACAGCCTTATTTAGATTTATGAATAGTCATTTCTATATTTATAACTATTGTAAAAACTGAGCAGCTTATTGTTTTTGTAAACCTAACCTCTAATTTAAGCCAGGAAAATAAAACTAAAAGCTTTCTAAAAAAGGAACATTGTTCTTACACTGACAGAAAAGAGAGAAAAATAAAAATTTCTGAAATGAATTAGGTTTTCCTGGTCAAGGGGAAGTAGTGTCACAAAAAGAGAAAGCATGGTTCATAGTCAAGTTTTCCACCTGACCTTCTGTGAGGCTTCTAAGCCCTCAGGTCCTTCTTTCTACTTAGCTCACTCTAAGGGTCATAACCACAGCACAGAAGTAATTATGCTGACCTCCTTTCCCCTATATGTCTTTATGAAAAAGATAATTTATCACTAGTAACTATGACAAAATCAAGAACTTACCACCCTAGGAAACAGACTATTTGTGGTTACTTGCAAGGCTTGGGAAAAGGGAAAGTGGATGCTCTTGGTAATGCAAGTGGTAGACTGAACAGAAGGCTTGGTTGAAAGATAAAGAACTGCTTAATACACGTAGTTAGTTTAGTACAGCACACACCCCATGGCCAAGATAGAAGAAAATTCTCTTCCTTTCCCACTAGCTAGTACAGTGAGACCATTGCAAAAATTCCTATATTTAATTGACAAAAGCTACACCCATCATGCTGTCTAGTATTCCAAAACTCAAAAAAAAAATAGGAGCCTTAAAGGTATGTCAGTCGTACAATTAAAATAGGATCCTGTTATGCTGAAAACAGCACTAATAGCTTAAGATATCATAAAATATCATAAAATTGCTGCACTGAAGCCTACTGAGAATCCTTTGATAGTCATGAGAAAATCCAACAGTCTGGTTCATAACGTGATTTTTGCAGTAGCATAGGGATAAAAAAGTTTCCTGAAAAGGCATCACATCAGTTTTCTCAGTAAAACTCAGCTACTAAAACATAATATATGTACTATGCAAACTGAAACTACAATGTTAAGTCTCTGAATTTTAGGGAAGGAATTTATAAACTTTTCTAAACCCCTGAAATTCAAAACTGAATTTGAAAGGCTTCCAAGACTTCTGTCCTTTCAGGGTATCTCTCTCTCTACTAAAACCATACATCATATATTCTAAACACTGCTGTTGCATTGCAATGAAACTACTGCACACTAGTGGCCTGAAGGGACATTGCCACATTTCAGTCATTCTACTTTTCTCAGAAGAGATGGCGCTTACCTCCAATGTGGTCATACCACTTCCTAGATCCAGAGCTAACAATAGCTGGACTCTTCTGACAGTAGCTGGAAGTCTGATGGTGAGGACACTGCCAGGACAAACCAGAAGGAGCTGGAATTCAAAACTGAGAATTACATGTTCAGACAGGGCAAAAGATTAAGCAAAAAGCAAATATTTAGGAAAAAAAAGCAAACAGAAAAAAAAAAATCCCAGTCAAAGCAGTGGATACACGCAAAAGAGAAGGGAAGGAAAGGGGAAAGCAAGGAAGAAATTAAAATGCTGGTATATTTGAACTACTGGTGACAGTTTTAATGGGGGACAGCAAATAGGCATTATCTCTTTTTTTCCTAGAATTCAGATTCTACTTACAACCCCCCCCGCTGTGTGCACTGAAAAAAATGGTTAGGAAAATGTAAAGAAGGTTCCAGTGCACATGCCACTCACAAGAACTTTTAAAAAACCAAACCTAACCAAATTTGAAACTGCAGGTCATCAGTCTAGACTCAAGCTTTTTGTTTAAAATGGTACTGGTTTTTTCAACAGCAACAGAGAAGTATTTACAATGGGAAGTAACAGCAGAGGCCCCTTAACTACACTATGCAGTCAACTCACCAGGGTGTTTCCATCTCCCAATAGAGTTCATGTCAGGACCCTGCAATATACCCAGCTGCAAACTGTAATAGTGATGAATGAGTTATGCAGCTGATACAGAAAATCAGAGTGGAGTTTGCCCTACTTCATCATTCCTTGGATATTTAGCATAGCTTTCAACTCCTTCCCTTACAATTCACAGAAAGGCAGATGGATATGTTTTTCCATGCTTTGATGGAAGAAAAGGACTGTTAGCTGTTTGCCTTTATTTAGTAGTTGTTAGAAGAGCTTTTCAATGAAGAGAGAAAATAAATACAAAAAGCAAAAGGAAACAATCTTCCCACAAGGCAAATCACTGCAATATTTCCAAGTCAGAAGGCACAATATGATCAGACCATTTAAATTATGGCATGGATTTCACTCTCACCTATGGATTCTCTGACATATAGGTCAGTCTTCTAGTAATGAGGTGACTGGTATTAGTATTTATGTATCGAAAATTTGGACACTAATTTTTCAACACTAGTAGGTTTTCTTGTGGTTTTGCTATGTTAGGAAGATCACTTCATTGCTTCTTTTGGCATTACTAAATGTGGTTTTGGAATGAGGAATGCAAAATGGACATTTTTTTTAATCAGAAACATACTGCAATAACTACATTAGTATTTGGTATCTTAAAGCAGTCTGCTTAGTGACAAAGCAATACCCATCAGCTGTCCATCTGGCTCGGAGCTCAGTGGAACTCTGGTGTGAGTGTTGTCCCATGCTGCAGAAAGCAATGTGCAACAGGAGCAGAAAGGCCAGAGGCTTCACATCTTTAGTAAACTGAGTCCTCAGGGGACTGAGATCTATTCTTCTCCCTAAAGGATGGATGTACATATAAATCCCAGTGTTTCCATAAAACATTTATAGTTTGAGAACAACAGAGCAAACATAGGGCAATTGCAGGGATTTGACTGTGTTTGCCTTCTGTAGAAATGTGAAATCGCAATAATTTTTCTTTTACAAGAGCTTTTGTAACATGCACATGTGCCCTGCTGAATTAGCAGTAGTAGTGTCTGGAAAACATATGTAATTGAATTGGTGTAGGAAAAGAAGAAAGACAGTCCATTGTCTATTGTTCCTAAAAAAATAAGTATTTACATATCCAAAACATAGGAGCCAATTGATGCAGCTCCTATTAAACCATAGGGACAGGGTAAAAGGGAACATCCTCCCATGTTGTGCTGCCAGAGCAGGCCAGGGGGCACTGTGAAAACATCAAAGAAGAGAAGTCCTTGAGGAGCCAGTGAAATTAATTGATGGGGGCTGAGGGAAGAAGACTAGAGGGGGCTGCTGGAGGTTCTCCACTGCAAAGCCAGCTCCTGGAGTGGTCATTTCAAGGCCCATCTGGTGGAGGGAAATCCTGCTTCAGCCTTACAGAACAGATGCAAGCCTCTCCAGAGATGAGAACCACCAGTCCCTGGATGTGCCTGGGGTTGTGGCGCGTTTTCACCTGAGTAGCAATGGCAAGACCAACGGAATACCTTCCTGAACGTCCCTTCTTGAATGGTCCTTCCTGAGGAGCACTGCAGAGCTTGTTACCCTTATTCCCCATGGAGCCACAGGCAGCAGCCATAAGAAATAGGGTCCAGAAATGTTGTCATGGGGTCTCAGCACTTTTTAGCACCCACTATGTTTGGGAAGGATTCTTGCCCCCAAGGTTGATCAGGACCATGGCATTTGGCCTCTCTTGGAAGGCCCTGAGATGGCTTCAGGTTGAGAGAGAATAGGGCTTGGGCATTTCCTGGGAGGCATGAGAACAGGGCAGTAGGATGAGGAGACAGGTCTTGTTCACATGCTTAGGGAATTGCTGATCACAAGTCCTGGGGTCAGGAAGGAATTTTGTCGTGAGGCAGATTGGCACTAGACTCCAGAGTTTTTCTGCCTTCCTCTGCAGCATGGAGCATGACCACTTGTCAGGGCTCCTCTGATCCATTTTGGCTACATTTCTGCCTAATGCTCATGTACCACAAAGACACTTCTTGTGTCCTACAGCTATGGGAAGGAAGGCTTTTTTACCCACATGGTGGACCAGAAAATGTCTCAGGGTGGTCATGCCTTCTTCTGCTGCCTGGAGCATGGCCCCTTGCCAGGACTCCTTTAGACCATTCTATAAACAGGTCCAGGATCTCTAGTATGTAATAGGTTCACATAATCTAAGAATTAATCATAAAACAATTTATCAGCATACCTGTTCATCTGTTTTCTCCCAAATATACAGCCCACTTAATTTTCTTGAACTTGAAGAACAAAACATTCCAGCATTTAAGTGTAAAGAAAGCTAAGTGTTCCTACTGAAATGCAATACAAGTTAGTTTTCATTTCTGAAAAAATTGTACAAGTGATTTGTACAAAAAGAAGAAAGCTACTCAAATCTCCAAAGGAAACCCAAACATTTCAGCTGACTGCAGTGGAAATTCAAACTAACTTCCCAAGAAGGCTGTTTCATTTTACTGCACAGGTGCAACAAAACCTAGACCATCTGTGTTAAGAAAGGATGAACAGCACGATTGGAAGTTGTGCTGGCTGAGTTTTAATCACTACAGATGGACAATAAAACAATATCTACACACAGTGCTTCTACAAAACCATAGAAAGGGGGAATTTATTGAACAGAAACCTGTTTCCTTTCTTCTTTGCTGAAGTTGAGGCCACTGAACAGCCTTCTCTGAGCATGATGAGATCTATTTCTAGTAACTTTAAAGCCAGACTTGGTATCCTTTTCATGTTGTCAGTCAGCATCCAAGGTATACCAGTCTGTCTTTTCTGCAGAGATTTTTTCTCCTCTGCCTTTTTGGTGAGCACTTCATTGCTCTTCCACCTGTTGTCTACAGCTTTTACCACAAGTTCTCTGTGATTTCAGGACCCCACAGCCAAAAGAATGAGGTACCCACATGCTGACAAGTACATTGGATGCCCTGAAGGACCTTCGAGGAAAGCAAAGAGAGCAGCATTTTGCTTTCATTTCCTCCTGAGTGGAAGAGGAGCTGCTGGCCTAGCAGTCCTTGTTCTTTTTCACCAGGGACAAATCTAGTGTTCATGCATTTCTATGGGCACCACAACAAAGAAATCACCACTACTGGTCACTGCTGAGGCTTTTACTGGGGGTCAGACATTGGATATGACGATAGTGTATAGCTAACAGCCTAGCTCTCCTGTTCCTCCTCAGAGTGCTCAGCTGTGCCACCAGGAGCCCTGTCCCCTACCACATGTTGTCTGTCTCTCCTTTTCGCATGGTCCATCTCACTGGGTAGCTGTGGGCAACAGCTGCTTGAGTGAGGCAAACACAGCTCCCAGCTGGGTGATAGGCACATCCCACTCACTGACCTTCACCCTGAGCTGCCAGAGAAAGAAGCAGGATGAAGACATTTGGTGCTGTTTGTGGTTTTGTGTGTGCTGGGTGTGTGTTTGTGCTGATCTGTGCAGCCAGCCACGCACGTGTGTGTGTGCCATATGGGTGTTTGTGTGTGCACATATTGGGAACACAGCCTCACTACTGACAGAACCTGGGGCTTGGAGCTGCAGCAGCTCTCCTGCTACCACCAAGCTGCCACAAAAGACAACAAAAAACTTTCCTGGGTTTATTTCACTTGGGAAGTTTTAAGCAATAATTGCAACAGTGCTCTGGAGATTAGCTCATAGCAGGACACTGGGGAAAACACTCTCCTGGGAGAGCCCTAGGAGGCCCTTTGACAGAGTGTCACCTTCTCTAGAGAGAAGGCCCCCATTGCCATTGTTCTGTGCTCCTCTGTGTATGAGCATTGTATCACAAAACCTAACTATCATACATCTGAATTCTAGCCCTTGAAGACATTTTGTCCACCAGTTCACCACCTACAAGTCCTTTAAGTGCTGCAAAATTTCCTGATCGCTCTGATGCTTAGAGGATCATATATGTCAGTTTCTTGCATCCAGCATTTCAAAAGAATAAATATGACCCTTTACTAGCCAAGCAAAATTTTCATTGCTTGTTTAGTTACTGTCTGGGTTTTGACTGATGCCAGAACAAGTGTTTAGCTAAAGTGGTGATCAGCCCAGCCAAAAAATCCTGATGCTGAACAGCAATGTCTGCTCAGAGCTTTAGTTCTCTGGGGAAACGCTTGCAAAGAAAAAGAAGTCTGGTACACAGTCAAGGAGAGTCTTTAGTTTCTGTGAGCTAACTGTAGGGACCTGCAACACATTTGAAGGGTTTCTGGTTTGGGGGAGTTTTAGCAGAGATGGATGGATGGATTAGCTCTTGATTGCTCTTTCAGCAGAGTATATTTTTGTCTGTTGCCAGACAAGAATAGAATTACTTGAACAGAAATTGTTTGAAAAACGAACACACCAAGAAATAAAAGACTGCATTTTGTTTAAAGTAGTATTTCTTTCAGTTGTTTAGCTTTGTTTAAGTCTTAAATGACAATAAGAAAATATAAAGCAAGAATATCTGTACTCTCCAATGCATTCTATTCAATAGATTTTTAACTGCTCTGTTCTCTAAAAATGAAAAATAAATCACACACAGCAAGAAAATTTTCTAAAACTTAAATAAAACTTATTTTGAAAGCAAATGTGTAAAAATGCCACAAATTTCCGAGACATGGGTTGGTTAGAGTATTCTCCTAGTCCCAAAGGCATGCAGGTTAGGAATCAATCTCAATTTATATGGTTTCAGAAAGTCATTACATTGCTTTTACAGAATTTATGTTTCTGGACACCAGCAATTTACCATTTATCTGGTACACATCGAGCCTCTGTTCTGTATTCCACAAGGGAAAGCAACTCTCATTTTTTAATTCAGTCCTAGCATGATGATAGGTTATACACAGTAGCCAGGACAGGTTGGCCAGGGTCCCCAAACCAAAGGTTGGTGTGCCCTGGAATCTGTTCAACCACGCCCCTTCACTCCAGGTACACAGTTGAACTGGGAAAGGCCTTTTAGGCTTGTCCCAAAATCAAGATTCATCACCCAGTGTGCAGTAAGACACTAGGTTATGATTTATTTCCAATTTGTGCATGGATGGGTACCAGGTAGTAAATCCACAAAGCTAGCATCCTGGCAGAGAAGACAATTATTATTTATACACTGTTAATCTAATATATTCCTATCTAATAAAAAAACCAATTTTTATTGCTCTATTATTATTTATTCATAAAAAGGCTAATTGTGAAAGATATTATTTAATTCATTTTTTTCATTTTAATTAATTTTTTTCATTAGCTACTGTGCATGATCAGGGTCTTTTGTTTGAGTTTGAGGTCATTTGGTTGTGATCACCCCCTGTGAGAATTACCCTTTACTCAGTTGCAACAAATTTCAACACGTTGCTGAATTAGTTTAGTTAGTACCTTCTTATCTTGGGTGCTCTTGCTAAGTTCTAAGTTCTGCATTCTTTGTGTATACCATCATTAGCACTCTTCTTCCTAAGCTTTGCTAACTTCCCCTTGGGTCTGGGATCTTTGGAGCATGCTAAGCCCTAAATTTTAAACAAGGCAATTCTACTGACAAGTAATTTATCTTAGGATAACCAATACTGCTCCTCAAATCCTGTCCCCAGAGCTCTCCTACTGCTTTGCCCCAAGCAGGACTCTGCCTGCACCACTCCCAGTTCCTGCAAATTCTAGGCTCAGCCTCTTGTTGTAAGCAGGAGTCAGTCACCACAGCCAGCTGTGGAAACTTGTGCCTCCTGCTGCCAGGGCTGCAGTTTAAGAGCAAGGTGGGAAAAGCAAACAGGAGCTGTCCCCAAGCCTCGTCATCTCCGAGCTGGCCATGAACCTTGGCCTCCACACTTTTAGAGGGAGAACATCCCTAAGACCCGTCAGAATGAGTGAGTTATAATGAGCACTACACATTTAGACTAATAGGAACAGAAGTCAGAGTATGTGGCTGATGAACAGGACAATCTTTGAGACATCCAGTTTCTTCAACCTCCAAGTCCCTGCCAGCCATCTGTGATACACACATAGGCAGCTAAAGCAGCATTGTAGCCCTAATTAAAGTCAGACTAGTGCCTCACAAGCTTCTTTTTATAACCCTTCTTTTAAAATACAACAAATGGACCTTACCATTAAACAGCTTCTCACTTCCCTTACAACAGATGAATCTTAGAGAAACTCATACATTTTTCCATATCAGCTAATAAAACTTTGAAGAAGTCATTTTCCTCTCACATAGTACTAAAACCAGCTCCTTCCAGGTTAGTATAATCTCTAAGGCATATTTGAAGGGAAAGGCTAAGGCTGAATAATGAAGTCAGCACTGTTACAATTTTATCCATTGATTGCTTTTACCCAGAGGCTACATCTCTGGGATGTAATGATTTTTCATGCTAGCTTCAGCACAAGAGATGGCATGTTGGACCGACATGAAACAGAGAAAGTCTATTTTCCCACTCAAGTGTTTCAATATGGCAGTTAGGTTTGCCAAATCCAATGTTTCCCTGTTGAATGAATCATGAGGTTGAACCACAGTGTGCTTCTTTGAGTATTCTGCACACTAATTTTTGTGGTAATAGTGACTGAGTTGGCAACTTTGTAATTTCTAAGCCTTCAGAAGAACAGAATACCTCTTTAAAAAAAAAAAAAAAGAAAAACAAAAACAAAAAACCTAACAAAACAACAAAGAATGCAAACCCTCAATTAAGCCTCTGACAGCCATTTGAAGATTAGAAGCATCTCATTGACAGATATTTTAACAGTGAATAAAGTTCTCTCCCCACTGTGTCATGAACTCCTAGACATAAAGACAGAGGGCATAAACCACTGTCTTCAAATTCAGAAGTCCTATTCATCCTGGAATTCTGCCCACAACTATAGAATTTTTAAAATTGCCACAGATGTCATGGATTTGTTCAGTCAGTATCAGGATTTTCAGTTCTGATTTTGAGTATATTGAATTAGCAAAGAAAATTCCCTTCTGCAAGATATTTCAAAGTAACAAAGACCAGCAGAACCGATTAATGAACTTTTAAAAGGGCCAACAGGAAAGATGATGTTATTTCCATTACAAAGTATGCTGCTATGGGTGATTCTAAAATTTCATGTACTTTAATACAGGTCAAATATAAATCAACAACCCTTCTGTACTCAGCCTCTCAAGTAAGTAAAATGAAGCATATATTTCATCCTAGTACTTTACCTACACTTTATTGCACTTTAGCACCTGTATGTTTCAGGAATAAAACAGTAGGGTAACTGAAGTATTCCTGACATATATGAAAGCAAAATACCTTAGGCCTTCCCTAGGAAGGCAAATAAAAACATTAGAAATGTGTGCTATACCTAATGATTAGACTAATGGCTCCTGGCTCTTAAGAGTCTTATGCCAGCTCTTCTTGTCCTTGAATAGCAAGGACCATGTCCTAGTATAGCTCTGTGTTACTTGTATTAACTGGCCGGCCCATAACTTCTGCTGTTACTTAAGCCAAGGAAACAAAACCAAAAGAACAACAAACAGAGGCAGAAGATTGTATTCACTGCTGTTACCTGCATGAAAGGAACAGAGGCACATATTCTGTGAGTTTTCTTATGGCAGATCCCACTACAAGTGTGCAGCCAGTTGGCTCTATTCGAGACGAGCACATCTCCTACCTTTTTGCCCCAGCCTTGAAGAGAATAAGCACCTCATTACATACCTAATCCTCACAGAGAGCTTTCCCAGCATGTGCTTTGGAAGTAGCAGCTTTGTAGCTTTGCTTCCCTGTAGATTTTGCTTTTGGCACAAGGCACCTAGATCCCATGCTATAACATGATATACACCTTGGCTAAATGATATTGTCAATGAACCATGCACAGCTCCTGCTGGCCTAAATTTACCAGCAGACTGACATCAGATTTTCAACTCATTATAATGTCATGGTATGTTGATTTAATCTGCTCCATGCCACATTTTTAGCTTATCTTTTCTCACAGGAGTTAAAAATAGAAGAGATGGACTGGATCACTTGTAGCAATTCAGGACAGAATCATGCCTCACATTAATATATTCAAGGACAGGTTATTTTGGTTGTTCCTTAAACAAACAAACAAACAAAACAAACAGAATATTTTAAGCTGATCAGTAAAATGTCTATAAATTTGTTATTTGTTCTAACTCAATGTATCTTCTTCACAAATGCCACTACAAATGGCCAGCTGGTGTAGTTCAGACACTTCCCTTCTGAGGAAGGACTTTAGTTAGCCACAGTGGCATAGCCTGCAATAAAAACTTGCCTGCAGTTTTCCTTGAAGTGTTGGATCCCCCACATTTTTTTAGTATCTTGCGGAACTGTGAGGTTTTTTCACTTCCAAACTTCAATGGAAACACGAGATGGCAGCCTCTTGTAAAGTCAACTAGAGTAAAATGCACTTAGATATTAACAATGACTTGTTCTGTCCTCACAACCTCTCTATAGCATGGTTCAAGCATGATTTGCAAAATAACTGCTTGAAAACTTAACATTACAACACATACAGAATTAAGTCTCTTTGTATGTCTTCTGAATCCAAAGGCAGAGAGAAATACAACCACTATATGCTACTGAAACTTAATGGAATATCAAATTGCATCAGACACCCTTCTAAGCCAAACCAAGCTAAGCCACGCTCACACACTGGGAATGTGCAGTTCCTACTGTAGCTGAAAAGCTCCACTTGCTCTTTTTCCAGACAGGGCTGTGCACGACATTTTCCCAAAGCAAATTCGCCAAAAAACACCCAGAACTCCTCCCCTTTGACAGTCAAGCCATACCATGCAGAAGAACACAGAGAAGTGTCCGACACATTCTTTGGCTCCTTCACACTTGCAATTGCAAAGAACCGAAACAGCTTTTAAGTGCTTGGCCAGTTTTTAAACACTCAGTGCTGTAGCAGGATGTCACACTCGGGTCCATATGTAGGAGGATCGGACCCGCAGAAGAGGCAGGCAGCAGCAGCAGTTGAAGGGAAAGCTAATGATACTTCATTCTACAATCTTTGTCTTCATTCTTTTCTATCAACAATCCAACTCCATCTTATATACAGTTTGTACAAAGGCAAGAGATTAGTCATTTAGGTCACCACCTCTTCAACCTGGATGGTGAACACCACCATCAATCAATTCTCCTCTCAGAGGAGAAACATGAAAAACAATCTAAAAATATACATTGCTAATGTTGAGCTGCGTGAGAAAACAGGACTGCAAGGTCCAAACATTCATGAGCTAGAAAAGTGAGGACAACACAGTGCAACTACTGAGGGGCTTATAAACAAATAACAATTTAAAAATAAAGCAACAAATGAAGAACCTCATCAGCGTGCAATGTTTTCAGCATCTTTGTTCATAGGCATGCACACACAGTGTTTTAACTACAAACATGAGAAAGTTTCTTACCTTCCATT
>VXBB01024477.1:2940-55979 GCA_013399915.1 Illadopsis cleaveri | reverse complement strand
ATAGCAACTGCACTGCACCATTCATTTAAACACATCAGCATTTGTGAATAAAAGATAAAGTGGACTTTGAAGCACTGGCCTCAAAACACACCAGCCAGAAACAGGAGACAAAGCTCTCTAAAGGTGAAGATGGAATTGGTTGTTGTCCCTCACCTCCCTGAGACCTGACCTGTACCTGCAGAGAATGCATGTCCATTCCCCAAATCTTTTTCTTTCCAGACAATCTGAACAGCACCAAAAGGTTGCAAGGACTCCAGTATTTCTTGGCTTCACCCAACTCACCTTTAAATTAACTGCTCTTAATTATTTCCTTTGATTTAGTATACTCTAAGTACAAAACATCTGCTACAGATCTTTGCCATCAGTGTTCACTGTCGGCTGTCAACATTTCCATCATCGTCACAATTCTATTTAATCACCACCTCTCATTCAGACTTACCAGCAGAAAAACAAACAGAACTGCTCACAACTTGACTGCAAAGAACAAGCCAGCTGAAGGGGGAGAAGAAAAAGGGCTCTAATCCTCTCCAGCTGCAGCAAACGTGGTCCAAAAATATTGAAAAAATCCAGGGATAACACAAAATATTTAGCAACCATGGTGTGAAATGCATATGCTTTTCACTTCGCATCGTGCACTAGTGAAGCCAATTTTTAATTAACCAAAATCAACAGTAAAACTCTAAGCCTGGATCTCCAAGTGGCAGAAGGGCAAGATCGATGCCAAAGAAACTTGGATGCAGACAGGAGTGTCCAAGAGTGTGGCCTTTCCAAACGCTGTGCAAACATGAGAACCCACTCAGGACTGAAACAGCCTCATTCAGGGCCCATCTCATGCCAGCCTGAGGCAGCTGAACAGGGTGAATTTGGATTTAAGTGAGTAAAGGAGAACAAAATCAAGCCTCTAGGATTCAGCATTGATATTAATGTGGCTTGATGACACAACTCACAATACTGTATACTCTTATAGTTGCAGCTTTTGGCATCTGGCTTTCCAGCTACAAAACATTTGGGTCTTTGTCACTCCGGAAATGAAAAATGGAAAAAACAACCAAAAATTCAATGTGTTTGAAATGCCTCCAAAGAACTCAAGATACAAAAGAAGTTGCTCCTTCCTCATTCTTGTGATTTTAATGTTACAGTCAAACGTTTCACAGGAAGAAGCTGGTGTGTGTGTGTGAGCTTAGGTCATGGTTGCTGCTACATGGAGCATCATACACACATTATCAGTGACACAAATCGTGATCCAATTTGAGCTTAAATCCTCAAATCTCTTTGAGAATAGCCCAAGAGCTCAAATAAGGGGCTGAATTTCAAGTTGGCTGAGCCCATTGGGAGCTGATCAGCCGGCACCTCCAACATGCGCCTGCAATTCCAACTCTGGGTAGATCTCAACTCACAGGAGTCCAGTGGGAGCACCTCCCACAGCTCTACACAGGGCAGCCAACATTCCAGCATCCAGATGTGCACGAGTGGGTATTTATGACCTGGTATTACCAGGTACACCCTATTTCAGCAATATTTTTCTGGGTAACTTCTGAATCACAACAGAGGGAAGTGTGCTCTGCAGCAAAAGAAGTTGAGAACTGATTTTTTTAAACCTTTGTCTTGTTACTTTGCTTCTGAAAAAAAGTAAGAAGTACAAGCAGGCAAAAAAGCAGTGGCACTGTGCATGAACCATGGGAGCTGTGTCTTCCCTAGGCACACAGACCCCAGTCTTACACACTGTCTGGCTGCATCACCAAACCTGGGTGAGTGCCACTGATGGGATACAGGAGGAATAGTTGAGTAGGAAAAATCTTCACATGTGAATCTGCATAATGGCAATATTTACAACCATGGCTTTTCATCAGTCTGGTCTACTCCACACCACGAGCTCAGCGTTGTCAGCTGCCTGCCTTAATTATGTCAACAGACTCTGTGGGCCAGAGAAGCATTTCTTCTCATACCTCTCCTAACCCCTTTAAGATCATCATATTCTTTTCTGTCACTGGCACCTGGATGCTCTTCTTGGTAGCAGGATGCTCAATCCCTTTTCAAAAAACAGCAAAATCCTGCATTTAGTTGTCCAGCAAAAAGCAGGAAAGCTTGGTTTGTTTGTTTGTTTGTTTTTTTTCTGCAGAACCACAGTAAGTGATAAAATGTTACGCTTTTAAAAGCAGAAAAGACTTTCACTGGAGGCAGTATTTTACCTAAGGCATAATTTTCAGCACAGAGACAGCAGGAAAACACTCCTTTAACATGCGAAGAGCTCTCTACAGGTATAGGGTAGGTTTGAGATAAACTGCTTTTCTCTGCACTGAGATGAGCACTACTCAGGCAGCCAGAATGAGGGGCAGCAATATTATGCAGCAGTTCTGATGGTCTTACCAGACACAGAAGAATACACATCTCCCCCTTAAACATCTTCTGAACCCTCTCTCCCACAAGTGAATTGACAGCCTGCAGGAAAAAAACCTAATTTGCTCAACAATAAGTGCAAAATTTTGTGCAAATGCACAATTCTGGGTCCGCAGGAGTACCACATTCTTGTGGCCAGGTGCAGCAGGGAACCACTGCTGAAATCAATATCGCTTATCAATGAAGGGAAAAATACATCCAAGCCTTTGAAGACTTCTAAGCTAATTGTAATGAAGCTTCTTGCTCTAATCTAGCCTGTGCACACAACAAAACCAGCCAGACTTCTGTTTGCAATTCCTGCATTTTAAATAATTCATAAAGAAATCAAGACAGCTTATCACGGCACACAGGGAATCGCAGTGGATGCAGTCTTGCTGCAGTGCTCTTCCCTCTGATGCCTGTTGTTCCTGGTTCTGCAGGACAGCCCTACCCTTTGGTGTCATAAATGTTTTAGGAACAGCCCAAGGCAAAGGACCACCTAGACCCTCTGCTCCAGATGCCCTCTGGAGACTTCTCCCATTACTGGGGGAAACATAGAGACTTTATAAGCAGAATTCTCTATCAGAAGAGCAGTGCTGGGAAAAAAGGTGAAACCTCCAATAGGCAAAGAGACAAAGGCAGACCTCGCCAAGTCAGGCCTTGCCGGGTTCTGCATTCCTGTGGAAGCATAAAGCCTGGGAAGAGCTCCTCAGCAGAGAGGGCTTCAGCGTTCAGAGCAGTGGGATCTGCCACAGGACCTCAGTGCTGAGCAGGAAGCAGCCCCTCCTGTCACCGCTCCCCGCCCCAGGTGCCGCTGTCTGGGGCCGGGCTTCACTGCAGACTCACAGCAGACTCCTGATCACTGCCAGCAGCCCTGCTCCATCCTCAGCCCAGGGCAGACAGGGATGTCCAAGGAGAAGCCCTGGAATAACAGAAAGCACACAACACTGGAGGAGGGGTACACGTGTGGGTACACGTGCGGGAATGGAAGGGAAGGCCAGGGAATCCCTCCAGGGAGACACAGCCTGACACCACAGTGAGAATGCATCTTCAGTGCAATGTTTTCCCCTGTTCTCTTACGCTTCAGCATTTCCACTCAACCATGTCCAGCCAAGCTGTTGTTACTGGCCACAGCATTGCTGCCCCAGGGCTGAACTAGTGCTTCTTCTGCAGCCAGCTCTGCTCTTGCCTGAAGGGCTGCCAGGGAGGGAGTGGAAGAAGGCTCCTTCCAGCAGCCACCCTTGCAGCATCGATGTGCAATAGTTTTACAATTCACTTTGAAGCTCCCTGCCTCTGGGCATGAAGCAGCAACCAACTTACAGCTGATCTTGCTCTGTAAACTCCCAGTCAACAGACAGCATTTCTCAGCGCTGGTGTCTTCCCTGATGTGTTTGTCAACAGCTTTGCCCCCCTCAAAGAACAGGTTTTTTGGAGGTGACAAGGTAGCAACCCTTTACCTGGGTTGGATGCCAGTGGTCCAGCATCCTTGCTCTTCGAGGCAGGGGCTGCTGGAAGCGTCAGGGTGCCTGGCACACACTTACTGCAGCTTCATCTCTTGCACCTCTATGTTTTGCTTTCCCATGACAAGCACTTACTGCCAGCAGCTATTTTTCTTCTTCCAGTTTTAGTTTTAAAACCAGGAAAAAGTCAGCTTGCTTTCCTGATAAAAATCAGGAAGTCTTAGAAGCAACTTCATCTAAAGAAACTGTTTTTAAATGATGAAGAACTGTGGGAAACTGTTCTCACCAGAGTTCACCTGGCTTGGAACCAATTCTCTGATACTTTTTCCTCCAGAAAGCTCCCCAAGTGATTATGTTCATCAGCCATGTGGTAGAAGTCCCATTTAAAATACCTCTGCAGGGACTTGCCTACCCAGAACCTCTTCCCTGCGCCCCCCAGGGCTCCATGTCTTGAGCCCACCTGAGGAGTGGAGTGCAGTTCTGAGGCTGCTCAGCACTGGGCTACAGCCCAGAACCCCTGAGGTACCAGGAACAACCCATTTCTCCCCAAATTGCTTGTGTGGCTGCCTCCAGCTTATAGAGAGGAGGACCATGTTCCTAATGTTCCTCATGCACTTCTGAAACCTGGAGGATGAAGAGCGGAAGATGCCATGAGTGGACTCCTGGAGCAGACCTGAGCATGGGGGTGTGATAGGCCAGTATTTCCTGCAGGAAGCAGAGCCTCCCCCTCTCAGGCCTTGGATGGAGGGGCAAGCAAACCCCCAGAGAAAGCTGCTGACACTCCACAGCCTATTTCCTTAAACCTAGTGTATTTCCCCCTCCCATGAGAGCCACAGTACTCCTCGGCCCCAGCTTTGTAATCTGATGCTCACATTTAAGTGTTCTGCTAATTAAACATTCCATTGCAAAGCTGCTGTTGGATGCCTCCCCCTTCCCTTGCCAGAGCAGGGCAGCACTGTGGAGCAGTACACTGTGGAGCAGCCTGACAGTCCTGATAGCTTTGGGAATAAGATGGCACTGGTCCCAGAGAGCACCAAACCCCCACAGCTTGGGGATTATGTTACACTTCAATCTATCATCCATCAAAACCCAGAAACCAATCTTACCCAGTGGAAGAAAAATCAATAGCTTTCTCTTTCAGTACCAGGGGATGTATTTTGTCTCCTATCCCAGGGTCTTAATCAAGGGACATGATCCCAGATAACTTATCAGTGATGGTTTTGTAGCACCTGAGGACATCTGGCACACCACAGTGGGTTTTAACCATGGGCCACTTCTCTGGTTCAAAACTCATTCCTGTTAAGAGAGATTCAACCAGAGCATTAGATAGAGCAGGGCAGATCAAGATGCAGGTCCCTGCTAGAAGGAGAACACCACATTCTTCAGGAGCTGAGCTGGAGACAGCACCAGTGACAATTTGGGTTCTGACTGGATGGCAGCCCAGCAGTGCCTCTGTGCCAGCAGGTCACCTTGCTTTGCACAATTTCTGAGATGAGGTGCAGGAGCACTACAGTACATGGGAGCACCAGGAGGCTGGTGATGCTGAGTACTCCTTGGCAGAAAGAAAGTACTCGTAATCCTATTGCTGAGCACCCTGATGGGGCTAATTGCTACATTAGACATCTGAACAAACCATATTAATCACCACATTAAACAACTATGATTAATGCTGTGCTGATGAGCAGTGCCACACTGCCTTCACCTCCAGTGCCCTGGAGGTGCATGACTACCTCCACACTGGATGAGCTGCAGAGTCTGAACTGGTCCCAGTAATTCTGGACATTCCTGCTCAGCAAACCCATGGTGGGGTCATTTCCCCTGGCAGCCCATAAGCAGAGCAGCAACACACAGGACTGGTGACCTGCTCTCCTTCTTATGGCATGTCTTTTGCAGAACACAGCTGCAAAGTGGGCAGATATGTGTTGCTGAGTAGCGTTTTATTTTCAAAACCTTTTGAATTTTGCTTCCTCCTTCTGGAGCAGACAGGGAATACTCTTTGGAAGGAAAAGGTGTTTTAGCACTTTGGTAGCTTCTGAGCTCCTGGAGGAAGTGCAGTGACAAGGGACGGACAAGGACATGACAGTGCTTTTGGTCCTGACACTGCTCACAAAGCTGGATCCTGTTCCCACACCAGGGGTGCCTAAGGCAGCTCACAGGCAGCCCCATAACTCTGCTGGGATCAGCCAGCATGACTGAGCCTCCCATCGACCAGGAGACAACAGGGAGAGATGGACTGTTTTCAGTGCCTCTGGCTTGGCAATGAATTTAGCTTCATTTATTTACAAAACCAGCATTTTTGCAGCAAGCCCGGGTTAAAAGCATAAATAAAACATTTTATGTGACACTGGATTTTCACAGAAGGAATCAATAGAGTTTTGATTTAGTAATAATGAAAAGAGAGCCCTGTTTACTACCTGTCAGAAGGGCAACAAAAAGCTCCAAAGAGTCTCACTCCCTCTTGGCACTTTCAAGCTGCCACTTTGCACCAGCAGTGCAGGGAGCAGCCTGCGGTATCCCACATGGCTGAGAGAACATTTCAAACCAGGAAAAAACAGACACTGCTCACTCTTACATTTTACCCCGTTTAACTTTTCCCCGTGGCCTCGCTGGTTTGAGGTCTTTGGCCCTTTTCCATCACGGTTTCAAAGTGCTCATATTGAGGGGGTTTGCATCTACATCTGCATCTTTGCTCCCCACACAGGACCTGCAGCTGGGGATGGCAGGGAACAACTCATTCACCCCTCCGCAGCAAGGTGCCCAAATCCTACAGATCGGGCATGTTGCAGTCTTCCTTGCAGATCCCTACCACCCTCCACAGCATCTCCAAAACCCCACATCCAAGACTGAAGATGATGCTGCCAGCTAAAAAGGGGCCTCGAGCACAGCATAGTAAGAGCACAGAGTTGCTAACCTCTGGGGTTTTTTCCACCCAAAATCCATCCTGAGTTGACCAATGCCAAGTCCAATGAAGAAACAAGGCAGCAGCTCTCCAGGAATGGATTATGGGAGCCATAAGGCATCTCTGAGCCCCTTCCCACTGAAGACCCTTGTGCTGCTACAGCTGGATGGAAGCAGGGATGTGGGAGAAGCCAAAGCACTCCTGTGCTGGAGGATGTTTTGCTGGTAATTAGGCTGGAAGTGCAGCGTTGCCTCTCTGTGGCCCTGGCAGACGTCACTCGGTGTGACCTGGGCACAGGGGAGCAGCGGGCCAAGGTAGGCACCATCTCATTAACACAGACCCACTCCCAGCCTTGCCACATCCTCCTCCCTGGTGTCAGCCACCAGCTCCCACTGGATCCTTGTCACTGGGATTGGAAAACACTGCAACATGAACTTGTTTGCTAACTTGCTCATCCCTATGTTTCCAGGTGAGGAAGATGAAAGGTCCCAACAAGCCTAAAACAGCACCAAGCTCTTGTGTGGGCTTGTCTCCACACCTGAGAGAGTAGGAGGCTGCGAGAGAATAAAAGCCCCAGTCCTCTCCACAACATCCAGAGTGATTTTCAAATCAAGTCTGCTCACGTAGTCATCATCAGATACACGGGACTTCCAGTTAATTAGTTTCTAATGTTATTAATTACCTGTCTTGCAAGCATTTTACATCAGACGCACAATGTTTAATTTCATACATAAGAACCCAGAGCACTCAACTACCAGTATTAATCGGGAGGACTGTTTTTAATGCCAGTCTCATTTTCACAGCACAATTCTAGTACTAACGCGAGGAAAGCTCTGCTACATCCCATCATCTGGCACTCCGTTATCACCAAGAAGCACAAGAACCACATGCTGTTGTTTAATTAAGTCTCTGTAGCACAAGGAGGGGTTGCTGTGGTTTTCCTTAAGAAAACGACCCCCTGGGTACTCAGCACTGCTCCTGTGGTGCCCTGAGCCCCTCCACAGAGCACAGCCCTGGGGATTCTCCAGGCAGCTTTTGTACTTTCCTCAGATGTTTGCTCTCACTGCCTGCCCCTGAACGGGCTTGCTTCGCAGTTCATTTTGGGAGGCTGAACATTGCACTTGGAGCACGTTTCACAGAGTGCTCATACCCCACTTTGTCACGGAGTTGCATGCTGCTTCCTTCATCCATCACTCACCCCAAGTCTGAGTGGAGGCAGGGAAGAAAGGGTGGGTGTGGGAAATCCATGGTTCAGCACTGTCTGTAAAATAAAATGAGGCATCTCTCCACGGGTTCATTTGGACAGAGAAAATGCCCAGCCTCATTTGCATGTACTGATAATGACCACAGCCATTAATACTCCAAGCCATAGGTTCTGAGCTCAGTGTGAGGAAGGAGGAGACTGTGTTCCTTGCAGACAGCAGTCCCATGGACCAAAGGAGCCATCACCAAGCCCACCTGGTGAGCTGGTACAGCTGAGGGTGGACCAGTAGCACCAGGGGTGTCTCAGTCCTTGCCACACTGCACCCACACTCCCCTGAAGCAAAAGCACCCAGGGGTTCCCCTGTGCTTCATGCTGACTTCAGGCCAGCTGGGTGCTCTCTTTGCTAACTTGCTTGGAAAACCCCCATGATACTTCAAGCCAAGGGCTCTCAGCTGCTTAAAACAGCTCTACAACTGGGTGAAGTAGGAGACAGTATTGGCACAATTCTGATGATGAGGTGCTGTACAAATTCTGTTTCTATGGCAACACCATATTACAAAGCTATTTGGATATTCATTATAGCTTTCTAATTCTTATAAATCTATTTAGTCCATAATTCCCATTTATTCCAAAATCCTCTGTGATATCTGTGTGACTCTGCAAACTGCAGGACAGATACTTGCTTTGAAAGACTCTGCTCACCTGCTCACCAGGGAGCAGACCTTCACTCCAGGTGTGCTGGGGCCAGCATGACTGCAGAGGGAAGTGAAAGATCCTGCTCTGTATTTGGACTACGGGAGTCAAGAAAACAGTGACCTTCTGTGACGTCGTTTGAAACTCCTGTCATGGCACATTGAACAAGTTAAGTCTTAAAATAGACTGAGAACAAAAGAATAAAATCATTAACAAAAAAAGGATTAAACCAAAACCAAGAAAGAAACCCAGACAGTAGAAATGTTCACAAGCATAAATCAAGAGAACAGAAAAAAAAATGAACACCAAATCAACAACTGCTTTTAGACAATAACCAAACAACAGAGCACAGCCACCTGCTAGAATGTGGGCCACATAAAGCAACAGGACAAGCACAGCACTGCTTATGCAAGGAAAGTCTTTGTTTCAAGAAAAATGTATGCACTGTCATCAAAGCACTGCCCTTTGCACCATGTCACCCCAAAGGCATAATCTCCTGAACACTGGGTTCCCTATGAACCTCAGACAGCCTTGAAGAGGAGGAAGTCCTTCCCCATCACAACCAGGAAAGGAGAAGGGGTTGCATGCACTGAACTCATCAAATGAGCAACTGAAACTGGAGCCCCCACTCTTAAATACAGATATTTCCTCTTTCTACCACCTTCCCCCTTGCAAAGAGAGCAGACTGGAAGAGGAGCCTCAGGGTACATTCACAGGCATCCAGCTCAGTCTGCAGCACCTCAAGTGATGGCAGCAATGAGGTCAGCTAGGAGCAACTACAGCCCAGAAATTACAACAACTTTATTTCTCCTCCCAACATGTCCAGCATGTAAGGTTATAGCAGAACTCAATGCTGCAGGCAGAGGGGAGGCAAGGATGTCCACAGGTCTGAGAGAGGGATCTGCCACCTCCAGGCATCACCAGGATCTCTGGACTTGCCACAAAATCCAGAATTCTTTGGAACAAAGACTGTGGTTTCAGACCTTGCAAGTAACTTATCTCCCTGGGTCTAGGTTATGGTCTGTCTGCACAGAACTGCTATGGTTCTGTTCCTTTGAACCACCATGGATCTGATCTCATTTCGCAACTCTCTGTTTACTTCTGGGCAAGCATGGGGACTGTCCCATTAACACCCTGAAACAGACAGAAAGCAACTGAAAGCTTCAGACATTAAATTATACACCAACAAACCCCACAATGTTATGCTGCAAACACCACAGACAGAAATCAAGACCATTTGCTGGTTATTTAGGATGTACAAGGCTCCATCCCCAGAACTCACTGTTTGCAATAAGACCCATGACCATATCAGCAGCACCATCTGTGACTCCATCTGAGCTTGTAAGCTAAGCCACAACGGACACAGTGCTTTCAGCTAGAGCAGTTATTCCCTCCTTCCCTGGTGTGCAATGCCAATGACAACAAATTGTGGCTGCCTATTACAGCCCAGAAATGGCCCCAGTGCAGCAGCAGAGCTTACTTAAAGTTAAATCTAATGTAACATGCACTTAAATATGCTTGTGCAAAAAAAACCACGTGGCACTTTAGGCACAAGTATTACCAAGTCTAGATGTCCATTACCAATTTAAGGTGTTAGTTTAAGAACACCTATAAAAATGACCTCTGCAAACAAAATGGCCATCTCTAATAATCTTGCCAAAAGTAAAAAAATTACAGTGCACTATAATTACATTTCCAAAGTTAAAAGAATCACCATGTGAAACAAGAGTTCATGAGATGCTACAAAAATGTGACACCACAGGAACACATCTCTGCTGGAGCAGGGAGTGATGGAAAGCTGTTTGCTTATTCTTAGCCTCTAGAGGTCACACCCTCACAGTTAAATCCCTGAAGTCAGACAAGCAGTCGCTATTTTTGCTCCAATACATGATTTATAAGATCTTGCAATCTTTTAAACAGCCCAATCTAAGGTCTCAATTTTGTGGACATCAAAAGAAACTTTTTTTTGGCCTTTCTAGCTCCATATAATCCACAGGGCTGAGTGCAGGAAGGGTGTCACAGCAATGCTTCAGCTCCTGCAAGTTGCACGGGTCCCATTTGCAACCCATGGTGCTGAGATGACAGGACTGGGTAGAACTGCCGAAGCATGAAATTGGTTTAAAATGACGAAGTGAAGATCTGTTTTTCTTTGAGATCAAATCACATCTGAGAACACCAACAGCAGTCTATTCCCCCCTGAAGTCTGATCCGTACCATTGTTTTTCACCCCCTTATTTTCTTGTTTGGGAACCAAAACCTACCTATACTATTACTCAAGAGTTTTTCACTTGACCAAGTGTCATCAGGCAGTCTGCAGCAAGTTCTTGAAATGGAGAGCACAAAATGCCTCCTTGCCAATTCCTCCAGACCATGAGATAAAGCACCATGACCTATCCTGTGCCATTCTGGAGATGCTCCCCAAGTCACTGTAAGTCAGGGCCACTCAGCAGCAGCAGGGTCAGCTGAGCAGAGCAATATTCCTGGAAGGGGTGGACACCTCAACCCAATCACCCAAGTGTGGCAACTAGCTGGAGCCATTTTAAAATTCCATGAAATGGTTAAAGGCAGTGTGTCCTCATGAGGAGTGAGGAAGAAGCCAAGGATGCTCAGATGATGATGGATGCTGGGCTCCTCTGGTGCCAGATTCCTTATCCAGACACTTGAGTGCCAGACCCATGGAGCCATCCCTTCTAGACTTTGCATTATCAGAATATACAACATAAATGCTTGCTTCTAGACCTTCATAGGACTCTCTTTAGAGACAAACAAGCCCTCTCTTTTCACACTGTTCCTTGCTTATAAATAGTTCAATAATAGTTCATTAATAACTTAAAAGCAGGTGATGCTTGGTGTGGTTCAATTACAGCTGCAGCATTCAGTGTACTACCACTCTCCAGCATGCCTCCATCATGTACTAGCTTGTGACCAGATAACAGGCTTCCCCAGAGGGAGCAAAACCCTGACTGCCAAGCAAGAGAACAGGTTTTTGTCTAAACCAGAAATTTTAGCATGAAAGCACTGCTGCAGGTTCCTTCTGGACACAGAAAAGCTGTGTCAGAAAAGCAGAAGCCAAGTCCAGGGCAAAGCTGAACGTACAAAATGAGGTTTCTGTTTTGCAAGTATCACCAGTTAGGTAGTGAACCTATTCTTCCTCCCTTCTCCCTCAGTGATTGTCTGCCCACATTGCAACACATTGATAGAAAAGTCAGACTTCAACCAAAACATGAAAGGACCTATCTGAGCACTTTTGCAAATTTATCTGAGGTCTTGAACAAATGTTGGAAGCTCAGGTCATAATTCAGCACTTGCATAAGCCTCAGCAAGGCACCTTCATTTTAAACCTACCTTTCCTGAATTCCTTCTCCTGTCACCATTCCTACAGGAAGCAAAACTCATTCAGGCCAGACAGTCCTAAAGAATCCACAAAACTCCAATATCTTGGAATAGCAGCCAAGAAAACATTCTGAAGAAATAAAAATCAATCCACTCCCCCTCCCTTCAAACATTACATTTTATTGTTTGGCTGTTAAAAACCTCATCACCACACCAAACACAGAGGTATCTGCCAGGCACTTTGCCCTCACTTAAAGATTCACTGCTGGGAATGAGCTGTTCACTCCTCACTGCTGTATAAAATGCTGTGTTAGTCCCCATGCTCCTGGAGAGCAGAGCCTTCCCTTCACCCCAGGCTCTCTAAGGCAGCACCCACTGCCAGTACCTTTCACAAACCCTGGCTCTACCACCAGCAATCTTCTTGCCCCAGAAAACTGGCCTTGAAACAAGAAGAAGAGATATTACTCATGACTATCAGATAACCATGCTCTTGTCACAATGTGACCACAGGTGCAAACCAAAATAAATTAACAGCACAACCCAGCCTACATCACCCCACAGAGCCCATAGAGACAGTGGCTTCTGTTGGGAAAACTGTTAATACAGTGGACAGATCCTGAATCCTTTAATCAGTTGAACTTGAAGATTGCCATTTGTGCTTTGTCAGTCTCCTAACAACATACCTGCATTTCAAACCGCCTCAATGAAAGGTATATAAATGTAGGTAAAGCAAAGCTGACAGGTTTGTCCCCAGTTGCAACAGACCAGATTTCCAAAATTTAGCTCAGCATTTCTAAGTGCAGACAGGGGTGCATTTCCTACTGGAATCAGCTGCAGTTCAATATAGGTGTTTATTAGGAGCTCACTGTGACTGCTCCAGAAGTCAATGTACATACTTCCATATTGAAGATGGAACCTTGCTCCTCCTGGGTGACAGAGCCTGAGTCAGGTCTGCTGCTCATTTTTTATTACTACAAGGATGGAAGAAGGGTCTGAGAGGAATATTTATCACTGTCACTTCCAAAACTCTCTTTTTTCCCAGCTCCTAAGCAACTTCTCAACCTCAAACAAACAAATACAAACTAGAAAATATTCTCTCTGCACCTGTTAGCTAGGCTGAGAAGGTAATTCAAGAAACAGGATCTCCAGTACAAAAGGAAAAGACTATACTCTGCCTCCATCATCTCTATAACCATGGAGTTGCTAAATAGCAATTGTTCCTCTATCCACCCCAAAGGAATCCCACCTGAAATAGAACCTTTGACAACACTCCTTTGCATATGATGATTCAGCCAGTTCCCCCACCTCCCCAGTCTTGCAGTCTCCCAAGTTTGGCTACAAGGATGCTGCAGAAGATTACACTGGCATTGAGGTGGTCCTAATCCCCACCAGTTCAGACTGCAGCTAGGAGTCATCCAGCAACTAGAGCAAGCTTCATCCACCTCTCCCCTTTCAATCCCTGCCTATTTGCTTGCATGCCCTTGCTGACCCACTTCTGATCCTGACCCATAAGTTTTCAGTAAATGTTTATAAAGCCACAAATGCCAACATAACACATAGCAGAAACTGAAAATAACACATTCCTACATTGCATAAGACATTCACATTTGTGTGGTTTGAGCTGGCCTAGAAATAGCCATTTTCCCCTCAAATCACTGTTTAAATAAAAAGCACTACCTCACCTCAGTACCATAAAAATGGTACAGTAAATCTGCATGCTGTTTGCTTAAATCAGTTGAAAAGACTGCATTCAAACCCATCTAACTGAGCTGGGCTGAAGAGTTGTTTCTCTGGAGGTTGGTGGTGGTATTTTTAGGAAAACATACACTAAAATCTCTATTAATAGCCACATACAAAAATTACTAATAGCTATGAGGTCTTTTTTTTCTTTTTTTAATATGTGCCTTGATACAAATAACCTTCAAAAATCTGAATCATCTGCCTGCTATCACTCTGAGCCCGACGGCTGTTATTTTGTTATTTTTGAACACTCAGGTGAATCAGTGTTCATACATGCACTTAAGAAGGCGAAATCTGGAAGAATTGCATCAGGACAGACTTTTGGGAATGCTTTAAGTGCAGATTCATCAGATTGTGCCTCAAAACCAAACCACCACGCTGCTAAAAATTACTCAGTTGCACGCCCCTTTTCATTTGTAAAGACGATGCTATTGTTAGGAAAACACGCTAATTAGGATTCCTGTGCTAGTTTCAGCCGGAGTTTCTCTTCGAAATATGCCTCTAGCAAACGCTGAATGCATTGCTTTTGTTTAACTAAAACAGGCTTATCATTTTTTTTCCTTTCCTATATTTTACAGCTCAGATTTGAGTAAGAACTTCAGTTTAGAAGCGGAAGAGCTCTTGCCAAGAACACATTCCTGTAACATTGCAATTTGACGGTTTGTTTTATTATTTTTTCCCCTGCGTAGATGTTTATTTGCAAATGATTAACCATCCCATATATGCACATAATGCAAGTTAGTGTTTTTCACCTACTCTTTGTCTACAAGGGCTTAGCTACTGTGAGCCAACCTGCATATTTAATGTATTTTAAAACAGTTGTATTTGCTGCGGACTTTTGGACAGCATCCAAGGGTACTAAGTTTAGCTACAAAACGGGCTCTTTTAAAATAATTTCCTTGTTAAGAAGCAGACTGCAGAGCCTCTGGCCGCTGTTTGCATGGCAAAGCAATAAGCTGGGCGCTGCCAGCACTAGGAAAAGGCAGCAATCCACAGGCACATGTGCCATTTCTCCCCATGGGTGACATCCTGAATGGTGCATCTGAGGGAAAAACCCCACTGTCCTGTCCATTCCTCACCTGTGCTGTTTGATGAAACACCCAGTATTGATCACATCTATGCTGCCTGCATGGCTCTGACACAGTGATTTACTGCTGGGCAACCTCAGGGAACCCAAATCCACCTGCAGCTGGAAAGCAATTTCAGTCACTTAACAACAGGAAAGGGCAGAAAAAGCTCCCTGCAAACACTCCCGTGCCCCTTCCTGCCCACCTCTAGGCTTGCTGGAACACATGTGTGGCAGGATGTCACACTGGCACAGGGGGGACAACGCCCTGGCAAAGACCTTCCTCCTTCTCCTCTTGGCTGTCACTTCAGGTGAACACCACACAACAAGCCCGTCAGGGCCGGGATGCTGGAGGCCATCCCTCTGGAGCATCCCGGGGCTTAGTGTACGGGTCAGTGAAGGCACACCTGACAGCTCCAGCAGAGACTCATGTCTGAAAAGCCGTAAGCCAGTCCTAGCCAAAGGAAAAGTGAGAACAGACCTGACACCTCTCCTTGGTAGATCTCTTTGACAGACCTCCACACACTGCACAGAGCTGCAGCTGAATGCCGAGCATACAGATATCCTAGGTTCTTCCCTAAGATTTAACTGGATTCAGAGGAACCAGTGATGTGTAAAATAGTATGCGGCTGCATCAAGAGAAGTATAGAGTCTGCTGTAATCAATTACCCAGTATTATTTCTTTTATGATTTCTGATTTAAATTAGTGATGCTGCAAAAATACCCTACTCCTAACCTTTCTCAGATGTGACTGGCAGAAACAGAAGAGATTTCAGGATTTTTCAAAGGCTCATGCTTAGGGTCTCCTGCAAACAAATCCTTAGTAGCTTGGCACCAATCCCAGCATATATGTAACACCACTCTACGTGAGATGATCTCCAGCCCATAGAATATTATATTCAATTCTTTCTCCTCAGAAAAAAGCCACATTATAGTTACTTCTTTGGCCTCTGTGTAGAAGCAGGTTTCTTCCACTTGCTTAAACTCAGCTTTTATGAATACATTTATAACTACATTTAACTTTCACACAGATCATCCTCTACTAGGAAAACAGAACACTATACTAATCCCAATTAGATTTGGGAGAAAGAATAGTCTATCTATCTCTTTATAATTATTACGAGAATGTATTCAATTTGCTACTTTCATCTAACAGCAATTACAACTGTTTACCAGTTCTAAAGCATATCCTTTAGGAAGCCATGAGTCATATTTCACGCTAATCACTGTTTATTTGGTATTCTCTTCCAAAAATAAAGGGATCAGCTCACAAACCCTTAAACAGAAATGATAAAAGAAAAAAATCTAATGAAGTGGTGCATAAGAAAGAGATAAAAAACCTAAGATCTTCCACATGCTAAACAGTTTTACAAAGCACTCATTGTAAAATTCATCCCCAGGACAAATACTGACTGCAAATAAGACTGTTTAAGACACTGCTTTGAAGCTACTTGGAAAGAATTAGCAGGCTGCTGGTACTACAAAAAAGTATCTTCCTTCATGGAGATTTAAGCTAAGTTTTAGAAGAAGAAAGAAGAAAGATTCCAGCAAAGAGATGAGATAGCCATGAGCAGATCACTAATGAATGCACTGTGTCTCCTGGGCTGTAGAACAAGTCTGTTTGCTCCTGTTTGGAACAGTCTGGGGGTGATTGTGCTCCCACAGCAAAGAAATGCCTTCCAGTTTCTGTCATCCTGAGGCACAGCAGGTCGAGCACTTTGCATCCGGCATTTCTCCTGCTTTCCTTGCAGCCCTTCCATCAGCAGGTTTTTGACAATGTCCTTAATGCCAGAAACAGACACGGAACTTCTCCTTTGTTGTTGAAATCTACACACATGAAAGCATCACAGAACTTGAACAAGAGACTGATATGATTGGTGATTAGTATGGATTGAACGAGCACCTACAGGTTGTACATGTCAAGGAACAACATGGTTGTGTGGCAGGTCCACGTGTTCTGCCAGGGATGTGACCTGAGACTGGCCTCAGCCATGCCATGGCTGGCTTCAGACATGGAATGCTGACCAGACCCCTAGGATCTCTGTGTGGTGGCTATGCTGGGCCAGAAGGTCAGTGCCCAGCCAATGAGGATTAATTTGACCTTATCTGGAGTCAGAGAAGACTCAGGTGGGTATAGATGGAGCCCTGCTGGAGGGTCAGTAGAGCTGGTCTGCTGATGGCGACTCCTCTGGGGTTGGAACACAACCTAAAATAACTCTTCCAAGGTTGAAAGCCCTCACCTGATTGGGTGAGTGACTGCACATTCTGGGTTATGCTTTTTAAAATCATGAGAATTCTGAAGTGAATCACATAATGAATTTTGACATCACAAATCTGTACTCACATGTTGACAGGGCTTCAATTGTTTTAATTATTTTATCTGGTTTAACTGGTTTATAAAATGTATCTAATTTGAATATATAATTTGTCTCGATTCTATAAATCGCTGCAACAGGTTGTCATCTCTAACCACCCATCATGTACACACACAGATCAGGAAACCAATAGCTGATGGATCAGCAGTGGCTGGCAGCCCTGATCAGCTCCATGTGGCACTGTGGCCTGTTGTGCTTGCGCAAAATCAAGCTCCAACTATTTGTATTGGCTAATCTAAAACTAACGGGAAGCAAATTCCAGCTTAATCCAATTATTCGTACTAAATTAAAATCCCTCGTTAATCCTTCATCAATGTCTGGTGATTTTACAGAGGAGAGAGCTGGGAGTTTCTGTAACCGATGGGAAGCTGCGCAAGTTAACGCAAGCTTGGGACCTGCTGCATGCCAGGCATGAAAGGGTGTGAACCAGCACGAGCTCCCTGGGTTCCATCTCAGCCCTGGGCTGGACACAGGCAGCAGGTCCACACCATGGAGCAACCAGGCCCTCCTCTGCAGGCTGCACAACTGGTCATGCCACAGAAAAAGAAGGAAAGGGGAAACTACAGAACTACTAAGGCTGAAAAGGACATCCTAGCTCATTGAGTCCAACCATGAACCCAGCACTGCCAAGCCCACCACTAAACCATGCTACCATTTAGGGTTCCATATGCAGATGTGAGGTTGGTGCCCACATGTAGGGCACCACCTTTAACTACCTGAAATAAATAATTGTGGCTGCATCGTAAAACAATGAGAAACCTCAGCACGCTGCAAAGACAAACAAAATCTTGGTTCTTGTTCTGATGCAAGCAGCTCCAACCGGAACTGCATGTCCAAACTGGGGTCTGAAAACCCATCCTGGGGTCTAAGCACGTGGCTCATCCCTCTCTTTATTTAGACCATCTGTCTCCAGCTCCTCCCAGCTGCTTGAGCATCCAGTCAGGGAAGTCTGGCAGGGCAGTGTAAGCACTTCTACAAACACTGCCCATAGTGCACTTGCTGTCAGGACACACAGATGTCAGCACTGCCATCTCAACAGGCTTCACAAGACAGCCATTCACACCAGCACAAACCCCCCCAGCAGCCACCACCCACGTCTTTTCCACAGCACCAAAATAAACTCATTCATTAGAACATTCAACAGCATTTTCCCTGCAGAGGAGGAAGATGCATGAAGGCTTCTTCTGAAAGGAGCATTATTCAGCGCTCAAGTTGCTATTTATTTGTTAGATGACGAGCAAGAAAAGGAGACATCGATGTACAACAGTTCTCTTGAGCAGCGTGTGAGTTTATTCTGAATGCGGACGACGGTGGAGCACAGCCAAGAGGTGCTTCTCAAACCACAGTGAGGCAGAAAACCCTACTTCCAGTGACTCCAGGACCCAGCAGATTTTCAAAAAGACTCCCTTGGTGGGTCACAGAGGCCTTGCAGTGCACAGGCACTTCCCTCATCCACCCACACTGATGAATGACCCAAGGCCAACAAGACAACACAAACCATGGGAACAACTCCAGGGGTCCACACACTAACAGCATTTTTGCTGGAATAAGGCAAACATCAAGCTTTTTTAAATGGCACCTTTCTAAAAGGAGAGAGAAGAAAAAGAGAAGAAAAAAATTTCAGCCGCTACTAAAAAATAATGTGGATTGTATTTACTATGCACATCCAAAAAATGCTCTTCTGCTTTAGGAGATGTTGGCAAGGACACGACCTTTAATGCTGTGAGTTAGAGCAAAGGATGGATTTAGTGTCAAAGGACCATCTCCTGTGGAAAGAAGTAATTACAGCAGAAACCCATCTCATGGTGATTTTTTTTCTAAGAAAAGGTTTTAAAATATAAACCAAAGATGCTCCTGTTAAGTACAAGCCCTAGAAAATACCTGGAGATTTTGCTCTGATCACCATAGGTTGTGCTCAGAATTAAGAAATAGTCTCACAGTTTGAAAAGAACCTGTTGGAGGTTAGGAGTTTTCTTTTTCTCTCAGGGAATTTACTCCCATCTGTTGCCTAAGAGATAATAACGACCAGTACTGAAGAGAAACAAAAGAAGTGGCCAAGGTGGGGTGAAGGGGGGCAGCTGGCTGCAGCCCTTTAGTTGGAGGCTTTTGTTTTGGGAAGGGCAGAGATGCTTCAACATTTTTTCTGGGGCGTGAGGGGCTGGACTCAGCTCTGAGTTCTCTCTCTTGGGGTCAGAGGGGAATGGTCAGGTTGCTGCCAAGGCACAGTCCAGCCTGTTACTGTTTCCTCCTACTGTGAGTGAGGCTTTTGCTCATAAGAACTGGGATGTCTGGCCAACCCCACAGCTCTGGCTAGGAGGGTTTTGTCACCCCAGGTGTGCCCGCCCCTGCCATCTTGGTGGCCATTATTGCGTGGCCTCTGCGCTTGTGCCACAGCACCCCCTGCAGGTGTGGGGGAATCATGGCAGGGCCCTGCCCGGCCAGGAGCCAGCAGCGCCCCTGCTGGCTGTGCCCGGAACTGCACCGCAGGGGAAATGGCTTTAAGATTGGGCAGAGACTTTTGGGTTTTCTGTTCTTTGTTGTAACCATTGTTGTTGTTTGCCTTCTGCTACTAGAGAACTTTTGTTCCTTTCCCCATATGCTTGCCTGAAAGCCCCTTAATTTCAAAGTTATAATAATTCGGAGGGAAGGAAGTTGTATTTTCTGTTCCAAGGGAGGTTCCCGCCTTCCTTCGCAGACACCTATCTTTCCAGCACAGACACAAACCAACAGCCAAAATCAACCAGCAGTGACTCATTAAATGGTTACTAATCAAAGTGAAGGAAAAAAAAATCCTTTTCTTCTAGACATCAGTAAAAGGAGGTTTTGCATGGTCATGTGGTAAAACCTTAACATTAAAATAAGACCTCAAAAACACATCAAGGAGAATCATTACAAGAAATCTGTCCATGCATCCTTCTCTGAAAACATGTTTTTTTGCTGGCTCACAGACATCAGAAGTCAAGGCATTGGCTCAAATAGCTCATCTCTCCCCTCTGTACATCTCAGGGCAGAAATCAAATATTTGGGACATTCATAATTCAAGACTCTAAAATCCCAAAATAAAATTAAGTTTTCTTAATAAGCTACGCATTATGCACTTCTTCTAAAGGGCTTCTTTTTTGAAAGATTTAATAAACCTTAAATACATAAATATATTGCACATCAAGAAGTCACAAAGGTCAAATATGATAACCTTGAATTTAGTTTCCTGCACATGGTAATGAAGCTCCAGAGTATTGGAAACTCCTGCTGCTGCAGAGAAAAACAAATTGGGCAGACACAGTGAGTGCTATCCCTTAGTACAAACGAACATAAACAAGATGCAAGAATGCAAAGCCAGCATGTGCGGCCAGCCATAATTTTCTGTGATTAGAGACTAAAATGAAATGTAAAACAACATCCCAGAGTGTCAAATTAGTGAAAAAAGTCATGGTCAACATAAAAAGAGGATTTTTGAAAGTCCTACAACCTCTTATAAAAATGATGAAAATGAAAACCAGACTCACCTTGTTATATTCAAATGGCTTAGCTTCCTTTTGCACCCACTGCTAGATTTTTTAAGAGGAGGTTTGGTGGGGTTTGTGAGGTGCAGGAGGGTCCCAAGCATCCCTCTGCTCCCCTTGGGACAAGAACAGAACCCACAACCCTGCAGTGTCCTTGGATGGGGCTGCCTCCCACACTTGCCCTCAGTAGTATCAAAAAAGAGAGGGATGATACATGACTGGGGTGTTTCAGGCAGGAAACATGGCAAGATGGGCCCTCACCCAAGAGCAATAAAGCAATATACTACCAAACAGAAAAAGATCTTCAGGAAAATAATTTGGGGCTAGAGAACGTTCCTTCATCCAAACCTAGATATCCCAGCAGACATTCCCACAGTGCTCTGGCTGAGGTCACCAGGAATAATGCCACACTCATATGAGGTGACACCAGGAGCACCTGGCCTGCACATACAGTTGAGTGTTTTCCAACGACAGCAAGCCATATACAAGGCCAGAAGCACCTGATGAGCTCAGAAAAGGAGGCAGGCTCACCCATGGGAAATGCTCAATCCAAAAGGAACAGTGGAAACACAAGGGTCAGTGTAACCTCCTCAGACTGGCAGACAGAGCATAGGTGGACATGCACACATGCAAATCCTTATTCTATCATTCCCTCTGCAACCACAAACATGCCCAGCAAGGTGGGATGCTGGTACCTTAACAATGCACAGCAGGGCACAAAGGGCTATAGGGGAGAAGTGCTTCCCCAGGGAAACAGAAGATGTATCACTGTGTGCCATCTCACTGTGCCATAATCAAAAATCCCCAGGCACCTTTCACCTCAATGGATGAGAAGCCTGATGGTAAAGAAGGCTACAAGGTTTGGAATAAGAATCTTATTCTGTGGTGGGGTGCTGTAGGAAGGCTGGAACACCAGCCTGGAAATATATCCCTATACTGAGTTCTCTCCCAGGCAGCTGCATGGCTTCCTCCCTGCCTCTAAAAAATAAGCAAGCTCTATCCTGAAAATAAGCAGGATTTGTCTTCCCCAGGAGGCTGTGAACAACTGCTTGGTCTAATGAACATTTTGACATCCTTAATTTCTAGCCAAAATGTGTTTCTGGGCAGCTCATCCCCACAGTAATACACTGCCCATAAGCATTCAGCTTCAGGTCTAAAGCCTTGCTAGCAGATGAAGATGCATCTGCTTCCCTGCAGATAAACAGCTCTGCTGAGGAGGCTCCAGACAACACATTAATCCTTCTAAAGTCAGTTGCAATTTAAGGTCATTAAACAAATTTCAAATTAACAAACTCCATGCAGAAAACTGGTGTAGTGGGTTCCTATGGACTGTCACATCTATCAGCACATCTGTGCACCAGGCTGCTTCCCAACATGGTTCTTCATTATCCCAAGATCTAGAGAAAGCAGTCACTGAGCTCTGGAGTCAGAGACAAGGGGTGGCCATATGGAAAGTTATTCTCTCCCCTTCTTCCCTTTCATCCCATGCACCCTCTCTGTAGGACAAGTGGTAAGAGTTTCTAAGCAGCAGGACCTTATGCCACTGATTTCTGACCTTTCAGACACTTTCAAAGTATCTGCCTTTAAGACCTTGGTGAAGAGTCTAAGTGGAAGCTACAAGTACAGACATCAAAACTCATTGTTTAGCATAGTAAAACCAAACAAAACCATGGAGACCACTTGTTCCATTTCACAGAGGAAGAGGCAGCACTAGGCTAAAAGCTGTTCCTGGGCAGCAGATGGAGGGTATGGTGGGTCCCAAGGCAGAGAACAGGTGTCCCTCTGCCTTGGTTCAGATAGGCAGGTGATGCCTCAAGATCTCAAATGGAAGAAGCAGCACAAAACACAAGACTCATCAACAAGGGTAGCTAGGAGGCAGGAAAGCTCAATATCAGGAGCCAGATCCAGTTTTCCTCAGAAACATTTCTCACCTAAACTCACACTCATTTCTCACTTTCGTCACATTCAGAAAAGAGGTTGTAAGTCCAGCAACCTGTGCACCTGTCCTGTATTCGTGGCTATCCCATGCCCAATTCCTAAGGACTCCCAAGAGGTTCCTGCAACATGTGCTCACCTATAATCAGTCCCAGTAACACCATTTCTAGCCCATAGTTCTTTATGAAGCAAGGACAAACTGCATGTGAAACTGCTCCTCATTTACTCTGGATGAACTGGTATCAGAGTGGAGACTTCAGAGTGTGTGGAGCTGAAAAAAGAAAGGTGCATCTTTATTCATCCCTTTCATCTTTGCTTTAGGAGCCCAAGGGCCTTGACAGGTAACTTTTGTTAGTTTATCACCCTGAGAGGGGAAGAGTATGCAGTACAGAAATGCGTTCAGAACTGAGATCACATAGGGAGCAGAGCCTCTCCTTAAAAGCAGAAGTAACCTCCAGCAGAAAACCACAGAAGATAGGGCTGAATGATTCTGTGAGGCCACCTGACTTGCCACACTGCCAGTCCATAACTCATGGGCAATTCTCAGCCTTTCCCACCCAAGAGCACCTCTCAATTGCTAACACTTTGCAGCTTTACCTGACAGTCTCTCATTGTCTCTTAACCCTTCATCTGGCAGCAGTATCAGTCACTACAGATTTTTCTTATAAGGCATTCAGCTCCAGTACACCTGAAGGGGAAACAAAGTGGGAGGTTATGAATGCCTGGCTTCGTTCATCAACCCAGTTCAAGCTACAGCAAGTCTCTAAACTTATTTTACTGCTGCCACAAGACTTTGATAAGAGCTTTTTCAGGATAGAACTACTGGAACTCCAGCCAGAAAGCCCTGTGCACAACATGCTTGAACCCAGCACTCAGTAAGTTCTTTTTGGGATGGATGCCTGGGGACAGACCAAGCTTTAAAGACACCCTACCACAACTACAACTCATCACTGAAATACCACAAATGCCTGTCTTGCAATCCCTGGGTTTGCCTAGGAGGCTGCACATCACTAAAGGCACAGCTTGCCTCTCTCAAGGAAGAATTCAGGAAGAGCATGGCTGATTTCAGTAGCAAAACTGTAAAGCTTCTTTAGACATAAAGACTGTGATACCTGTGTAGGCCAAAGATCCCTCTAGCCCACAATCCTAAGGTGCTTTTGTTCAGTCTTTGAGCTCATACAAATTTGCAGTACCCACAGTGGAGTTATGAGGATCCACCTCCCACAGGTTGTTTGAAGTTGATGCCTGCCGGCCCTTGCACGGTGAGACAGCAGCCAGTGATCCCGTCTGGTCCCTCCAAGCCACACGTGGTTTTGCAGGTTTTGATCATATTCTCACTCCCCACCATCAGTTTTCCAGACAGCATGAGCTCTCCTTTTTGTGCAACTCTGAAGCTCAGCCCTGCTGCTGGCGGTACAGCTGTCACAGCTGCACCCCATGGGGTGTCACCTGTGCAGAGAGAGACTAGTGTGGCTCTGGGAAGGATGGAACATTCAGAAGTCAAAAGCAGTCTCCTTAAAGGAGAGATGCTTAAGGTGACAATGGTAAGATGCAAAAAAAGAATAATTAACCTGTGATCCAATCTATTCATCTTTTTTCACTTCAGTTGCATAACTGAAGCCCAAAGACATGACTGCTTGAGATGCTCAGCAGCACCTCATGGGAGGGGGAAACCAGCAGAGTTGTAACCTGTCCTTCAGGCTGTTTACTACATAAAAAACAAGTTTTGCTCCCCTCAGACATAAAATTCACAGAGTACTTCCCACACATGCTGCAGCACAAAACCTGAGTCCTTAAAAAAGCAAGGATGGTGGGACAGACAAGAACCCTCCCGTGCTGCAGCCTGGATTGGACAGAAGCACCAGCAGGTCTTGGTGCCCACAGGTTTCCTGGGGTCTCAGCCTGACCTGCAGCCAGCCTGCAGAGGGAATCACCATGAAATTCCCATGGGGAAAAAGGCAACAGGCCTCAAAGGTTTTACAAGAAAGAAATAATAACAGAAACATTGCTCCATTCCAGTGCTTTCCATGAAAAATGGAAGACTGTTTTTTGCTTAGATAGAAGATAGTGAATAAATATTGAGTGGTGAGGACAAAGGTTTTGAATAGGAATTTCCATTTTCCCACTTCTGCAGGAACAGTGTCTCAGAGCCTTCTGCTGGGAAGCATCACAAGATGGTGCTCGCACAGCACCTGACAGGATGAAAAATCAGACCCCAGCCAAGCTCCTGACACATTACTTTTTATAAATACAAATTTGATTTGAAACTATAAACATCCCTAATTTAGAATTTTGTTTAAAATACAAAAATCTTGAAAGACTTTCTCCAGATAGTATTTTCTTTTTAGATTTCCCCCCCCAGCAATCTGGATGTCTTCTTAGTGGTTATTCTTTCCTTTTTCCTTACAATAGAAAGTATTCCTCAGCCCCCAGAAAATCTGTCTACACAGAAGGGCAAAAAGGAAGCAAAATGCTTCATTGGCAAAAAAAGCAGAGGTCTACAGAAACATTTTATATTCTCTCAATAAAGAAGAATTTAAGTATTAACAAGCTACAAATGTTAGAGAACTGATTTCACATACTTTTCTTTCCTCCAAATTAGGCTGTTATTCTTTAAAATAGAAAAAATAGCATTTTGTAATGTAAATTACTTCCACTTCTGTGCCATGCAGCCTCAACAAGCTACACTGAAATTCACACATACAAAAATCTACACTTTGCCACGAGCCTCAGTATACACCCTCCTCCTTTCGAGCCCAATTCCTAGTAATTCCGTGAGACTTTTAAAATTACATTCTGAGCACAAAAAATCCAGCAGCTTACTCCTGTCAGAAGGGCAACGTGGAAATTGATGTGCGTGCACCAACTTTCTGAATTAATTGGGGTCCGATGGCACACGGAGCAGCATGGTGTGTGAGGAGAGCGGGGTGTGTGACCAATTAGCATTTCCCAGCTTCTCAGGCATGGAGAGATGTGACCACGCCTCCCTGCCATCCACACAGCACCCTGAACCCAGGGCTCCCTTAGTGAAACACACCGCCAGGCAGGGGCAAGGATTTGGGGAGGATTTTGACAGAAAAAGGAGAAAGGAACCCAAAATATTGTGGTATTTCAGATTTACTTTCACCGCAACCTAAACAAAATGTACGCCTAGTGACACTAATTGCTTGTTATCATCATACATGAAGCTACTCTACATGAAAGAGCTATGCTCATGAAAAATAGGTTTAAGGTCAGATATAATTCCATCCTGAGCTACCTAGAAGAGAACATGCAGCAGTTTCCCCTTCTGCGGTGAATATCTTGGGATTTACTCTCCTCTTACAGGGCAAGGTGCTCCAGACAGGCCAGAACTGAATACTGACAGCACTTAAACAGAGGAAATACTTTCATGCTGGTATATCCCACCTCTTGAGTCAAACAAGTGTGGAACTTTTTTCTAAGAAAGCCTTGCATATTAAGCAAAATGTCCACTTCTTTATAAAACAATACCCTAAAACCATCCTATTAGCACAGCAGATACTCCACACATATAATTCTGGAATAATTTTCATTCATAAAGTATCTCCTTCAACCTTTAAGATGCTCCCTTGCCATAGACATTCAGTGACAGCACTGTACATTGCCAGTGAAAAATCAGAGTTGACATCTACATTTTAAGTTTAACAGAAAATGCAATTTACAACTTCCATACTTCCAGATGAAAGAAATCTAGTTATCTTTTATGAAAGCAATTATTTAAGCTATCAGAAATAAAACAAAGCAGCAACATATCTGATAAGCTAAATGCCCCAAAACAGGTGAAAAAAAGCAGGTAAATAAACTCCCTTTTTTCCACCAGCCTACATTAAACAGGAGCAAGAAGAAAGGGAGGGAGAAATGCTCCCACCTTTTCAGGCATAAATTAAATTGACACATTCAACATCACCTGCATTAGGTGTACACTTTAACTGACAAACAACTCAAGCTACGAGAGAGCCCTTCCCACTTCCCCAGTGTTCAGAAAGATGCATTAATACGGGACCATAACCAAACGCCGTGATGTTCCATATCCAGTAGCTTAGCAACTGCTTTTATTTCTTATGGCTTTTCTGAGAAAGAGGGGTAAGAGGGGGCTGAAGCAGCATGGAGGAAGCAAATGTCATGTTTGGTTTCTCTCTGAGTAGCTGATGAGAGGGAATAAGGACACGCGGTCGTTACGGACGGGAAGGATGCGGTGCTCGAGGAGGGACTCGGCAGCCGGCAAGTGGCAATCCCAGCCCAGCAGCTCTGCTGTTTCCTCATCCTCGAAGGCATGGAAAAATCTCACCACGTCTAGAGCACAGTCAAAGTAGAGCAAATGCATTATTTATTACCAGAAGCTTGGGAGAAAAAAAAAAAAAAGAAGAGAAAAGATGCTCAGAGACTCTTTCCTCCCTGTAGCTCTCCAGTTCTTTGGCCACATCAAAATTCTTCCTGCTTAATCTCTGCTGCCTGCTTGAGTGGGGAAGAAAAGCCTGACTAACAAAAGCCAGAGTGTGCCCAGGCCCAGCAAGGCTCTGCCTCCAGCACAGCAGCCCACAACCACCCTGTCTCACTTCCAAAGATATACATATTATTACCAGAATACTTCACCTGAACAGCCTTAATAAAATACGAGGGGATATTAACTAAGCTGTAAAAATCCATAAAAATTCTGCTTTACAAGAGATATTTACCTATGAATCAGCAGTTGGGTTAATTCATTATTCAGTAGGCTTGTTATTTACAGTGTATTACAGCTTTGTAAATTATTTATATGTGCTTGTCTCTGTCTGTGCATGGTTTTCCCTTAGGAGACAAGAAATGTTTATTATCTCCCACACAGGGAGGTTGTTTCAGTCAGAGGTAGGATATTAAAGCATCTGAGGCTTCACTCAGGCTTTCTTCTAACCTGCATTCTATTGTGTATGGGATGCAAACACACTGAGCACAGGGATCCCAGGGAAATCCACCCCAGCATCTGAGAGGTTTCAACTCAAATCCAGCCTTTTTGCACCAGGTAAGATGGATCCATTCAGACAGCAGCTACCCCAGGGCCACAGCCAGTGCAGCTCCAGGAGGAAAAGACTTTAAATTTCATTTTGTGTCAAAGTGCAAATACCCACCGTCAAACCAGACTCCTTTCCTAAAAAGGGCACTTTTTATCTGCTAATGGTAGGTTAGGTTTTAAAATCTGTTACCTGATTGGCAAGCACATGAATTTTAAGTAGCAGATGCCAAGAAAACCATTGGAGGGACCCGATCTCCATCCTTCCAGATAGCTATGAAAAAGATGAGCTATGAGGAAAAAACTCTTTACTCAGAGTGTGGTGAGGCACTGGAACAGGTTGCCAAGAGAAGTTATGGTTGCCCCATTCCTCAGAGTGTTCACAGCTAGGTGGAGTGGGGAAATGAGCAACCTGGCCAGTAGAAGGTGTCCCTGCCCAGGGCAGGGTGTTGGAATGAGATGGTCTTTATGATCCTTTCCCACCCAAATCATTCTATGGTTCTATGAAAAGTCATCAAACACAAGAGCACTGCAGCACTGCTGCCCAGGGCCAGCAGCGCTGGGCACCCAGCATGAACCTGGGAACATTAAAAGCTTTCTTAGACCTGAAAAATATCAACAGGAGCTCAGTGGATTCTTTCATGCATCCCAAAATCGGTCAGCCACCCAGCTCCCACAGACACCAGCTGCGGAGGAGACTTGCCAGTCCTCATGTTGGTCTAACAAACAGGGCTTGGCACCCACGTCCCTTGAAAAATACTCCAGTGGCTGCTCTGGTCCCACCATTCCTTTCCTTAGTAAATCATGAGAAAATAATGATTAAACATGAGTTTTTTAATACATCTAGCAAATTTAGGACTTCTCATAAATTTAAAAATAAAAACAAACAAAGCCCACGTTCATGTATTAATGAAATTTCAACCCCCGTGCAAATGCAGCTTGGTGCCCATCCAAGACAAGCAGTTCATAGTAAACATGAGCCATGGCATTTGTCATTTCCAATATAAAAATACGTGCAGATGGACATGTGCTAAGCCACATACTAATTCTGAGTGTGCTTGCCTGTTCAGCAAGTGTAACAACAAATTTAGAGCAGGAATGCCAACAACTGTAAACAGCAGGATAGTGCTCCTATCCGTGATAAATGGGAATTACTTAGAAAGTACCAATTTAACCTGGAAGTTGGAAAAATATTGACTCCAAATATTTCTCTTGCTGGCTTGAGTAGTGACGAAAGACCTCAAAAGTGGAATGCATGAGGAAAAAGGGGGTGGATGAGCTTCAGTGCAAATAAAGGTACCAGAAAGGCACCACTGAGGTAGAAAACATCCAGGAAGGAGCAGCCAAAAAGGCCTGACAGGGCAGAGTAGAGACACAAAGGGTCAGACTGATATAATCACCCCTTGGAGCATCTTCAATGCTGGAGGCAATCAAAGATCAAATTTGCTCAAATTGCAGGCAGACAAGGACATGACAGCTCTGGAGAGGCAGAGGAGCCCTTTTTCTGCGCAGACCTGGGGCAGGCTGTGACCAGCTTGCACTGAGCTGGCAAATGCCATGGCAGCTTTGCAAGGTCTCACACCACCACTGCTTGCAAAGCACAGACACAAAGTGTGTTTAACTTGATTAAATATTAACAATGTTCGTATGTAAAGTCAGCATTAAATCACTAATCGCATTACCAATTTTTTAAATACTATTGGCAACGTCTCACCCAATTTATGTCAAGCCACTCCAACAAAGAACTACAGTCTTTTCATTACCACTAAAAATACAAAATTTCTGACCTCAAAGAAGTCTGTCACACAGCTATTGTTTTTTTTCCCCCAATCTACTGATTGTGAAAACTTAATGAAACTGCTTATAGATAACTTTCTCCCTTTTGAATTAAGTGAATGGATTTCTTTCCTGTATCAGAAACCACAGCAGCCCTGAGATGGCCCATTTTTCACTCTCACAGTCAGAGCTCCTATGTCTTAAAGAACATTGGTTTGTTGTCTTGTAATCTTTTCCTTAGTAAACACTCAACATACAGTTTATTTAGTCTTACACATATTGATGATGCTATGGTTTCTCCATTCATAACTGACTTTCCAAGATAACAAAGATTTTTATTGACAGAAATTTGCTTTTCCCTCAGCTGCCTGAAAAGTGAATTTACTAGAAATACTTCCAGTGGCTAAAAGCCTACACTTACATCTGAGCAACAAATTTTCCAGTGGGTCTCCCACATGAAAGTAATGTCACTGCAAGAACAAGACCAGAATCTGAAGCAACAATTCGTGTCAGGAATCTGCACGGCTGTGTTTTTTGAACAAGAAAGTATTCTCAAACCACATCACAAATACGTTTTGTAATATTCTTTCACTATCAGACGAAGACTTCAAATACTTGTATTCGTTATTTGTTACCAGAAATGAGATTTCGGAGAGAAAACTTTTTGAAAATAGGTTTGGTGACAAAGTCTTACAGAAGCCAAGCCACCAAACTGGATTAAAGAAGGTGACTTCTGCGTGCAGGGGTTCAGCAGATCCACCCTGTAAGAAGGACCCACACTAGTTCCAGACTTTTCAAACAACTTTATCCTCTCACAATTGAAAAACTAACTGGATTTAGACAAAGTGGGAAGCTTAGTAGAGTCTTCTCTTACAAAGAAAGTGAGATCTACTAATCCTCAGATTTTCAGAGGCATGGTACAAACAGGCCATTGGACCAAATTTTTCACATTCTAACCTTGCTCATTAGAAGCACAGTCCTAATGCAAAGGAAAATACTTCTTGTGTGCATCTGATACGCTTTAGATAATTATATTTCCGTACAGGTATGCAAATGCTATTTTTATGCACAGTAATTGAATTCCAGTTTCTTTTCAAAGAGAGTTTGAGACAAATTCACAGGGAAAACAACAGTAATTAGTATATCAAGAATGCTACAAATCCTAATACACACATATAAATCTATATAACTTATTAAATATGTATGCAAGGACACTAGATGTTTTTCCTGGATAAGAAAGAGGGAACATTCAATCCAATGTAACACAGCCTTCCTTCCTCAGTTTATTTTATGGCTACCAGCCCATGAGAATCACTTAAATAAATATAAATGCAAACCTAAGATTCAAGTCAATTATTTAAATGAAGGCTGTTGCCTTCATTTGTTGTGACTAAATCCAGTGGTTTAAATACATCAAGCCCAAGTCTGACGTCTTACACAAGCCTGCCCATCACCAGACTATTGGTGCTCTGCTTTGCTTGCCTTATCATTTTTAAGCAAAAGGGGTGAAATCCTGTCTCTAGAGGAATCCAGGGGATTTTAACCCTCCTTTTATATGCCTATTGCTCAAGGATAGTCTGGGAAGCTGCCAACCCAACCTCAAGCCATGCACAACTCCCAGCCAGCCCCTGGCAGCAAACCCCTCAGCCCTGCCATTGGGGAGGATAATTGGATCCCATGGCAAGGACATGGCTCAGCTAAAATCACAGCTGGCCAGAGCCAGGACAAAAGCACAAGCATGGTGATGAGGGCAAGGGGAAGGTGCCCACAGCTCCCCATGGATGCACTTGCACGGATTCCTGCAGATGCAGAACTGAGTGCGGCCCTCGTGACTACCAAGGCAGAAGCACCACAGGCACCCCAAATAACACAGCCCCCCTGACATCACTGCATGGCTGCTCACAATCCATAAACTCAGAAGCTCAGAGCCAGGCATGACAGCAGAGGACCTTTCCTGAAACTGCTTTGCTGCTTGTTAACAACACTCTTTAAACTAAAGATGGAAACAAAATTGTGCTTTTCTCTCTGCCTTCCCTCCCTACACCTACTCCCCCCAACATGTAACAGGCCCCTCATTGCAGCTCCCTGCCTAGGAGCCGTTTCAGCATTTAAACTCTGGATGGGCTCTAACAGGAATCATTCAACTGTCCTCAGAGAAAACCTGGTTTCCCAGCTGTGTGTATCGACTGGGTATCTGCAGTGCAGAAGACTCGGTAAGCAAACAGAGAACGGTGCCAGCTCTTCCCCCTGCAATCTGGTCCCTATTAATTTAGAATTATTTGAAAACTCCAATGAAATATTGAATTAAAATGTAATTGCAGGGGTTGGGAAAGGTTGTGGCACTAAAGCTCTTATGAAGCTGTTTCATCTACATGACATTTTGGCAGCATTTACTGCCAGCTATGCAATTTAAACATGGAAGCTTAATAGCCAAAGGGAGAAAGATCCCAAAGCTGCACATTTTGGAACATCACCCCACATTGTAAGACAACCATCCAGAGGCAGGATATCTCAATATACCAATCCTAAGCCTCCCTTGAAGTGAAAGAGAGTTCATTTAAAGGAAAAGACATTCCAACAACAAAAAAAGACTGTAAAACCAGAAGAACAGCTCTTGATTGGTTTCCACACACCATCTAGGACTCAAAACATGCAACGTTCTTGCTTCAACCCTGTGGGCACATTTTGGCGACCATTTCCCTCCGTGGTATGGTGTGCCATAGCTGCACTCTCTCTTCCAGCTCAGTTATTTTAACTCTGCATTAACTCCCCAGCCTGGTTCACGTAGAGCTGTGACGAGGAAAGCAGCAGAGCACAGGGAGCTTCAGCTGATGGAGAGAAATGCTCTTTAAGCCATGGTCTGAAACAGCGTAGGCAGACACTGAGTTAGATCCATGTTCTGCTGCTCCTGTTTCATATTCATTATCATCCAGCAGCAGCCACCAACGCACTCGCCCGCTCTTCTGGAGCTCAGCCACGCACGGCCAGCCTGCTCCCTCCCCAGCACATGAGGCACGTGGCCCCTCTTCTTGCCTCAGCCCCCTCTGAGCCCATGAGGGCAGGGCTGCAGGAATAACCCCACACCACAGTCATACAACCCTCTTCCTACACCTCACAGCAGACATGCCTTTCTGGTCGGACAGTGGCATTCAAGGTGAGTACTCTGCTTCATCTAAGTCACATCCTGCACGTGCTGCAGCAAGAGTTAGCAACAGGACAGCAAATATACCAGGTATTACGTACAGCCCCACTTTGGGACAGCAGAGCACCTCTGACCTCCCCAGCATCCATCCGGCTGTTTCCTATCAGCACAGACAACAGCTCACGCAGGAGCCGGAGAGCTTTTGCACACCCACCATCAGCTGCATGTATAAATAGAGACTCGTCTGCTCCACAGACACTGTGTCCTGCAGCCCAAAGTAACTCAATATCCTCCCACCACACCACCAGCCTCTCCCTCAGACGTCCATATAAAGAAGCCTTTGCAGGCATCTTTGAAAAAAATCCCACAACTCCAGCAGAACAGAAGCAAGTTGTATGTCAGCAGATCCCACACGAGTCTCACGTTTCAACCAGGATGCTCTGCCCACAGTTCCCTCCTGGCATCTACACTGCTAAACTGGGACATGTGGAACCAGTCAGACTTCTATGGCACTTAGCCACATCCCTAAATAAATCCTTATCACCAACCAGCATCTCACTGGAAGGCAGTGGAGTGCCACTGGGACACACAGTCCCGTCAAGATGAGGGGTTGAGGAAGCACTGTTGCAAGTTTGTGCTGTCCCCAAACACATCCCTGTGTTTCCATCAAGAGCTGATCCAAAGATGACATTGAGTACCACTGACTCAGCCACCCTGGCTGCAGGGACAAATCCCCACTTGGTGCTGTTACTCCACCACATTCAAGAGGGGCAGGCCAGAACTTGTCATCCTATGCATGTTTGCCAGAAACACCGTGGCTGTTGCTTTATTCAGCCACAAGGACTGCAAAGCCATTTGCCACAGACATGGTGAACATATCACTTGTCCACCTAAAAGTACTAAATCCTGTCTCCCTTCAGGAAAAAGCAGATTCAGAATATAAATTAACCAAAGCCTACTAAGGCTCTAAACAACAAGAGCTCCCCTCTTAGCCCCTAGCTCTCCACCAGCTCCAGAAGGATGTAGGAGTCTTCACAGAGATGGATCTTTATTTATAGACACAGATTAGCATACAGGACTCCACTGTACAATACGTTCCCATGAGACAGAGTCCGAGGCGACACCAGCCACAGACAGTTATTGATTACGAGTCAAAATGAAGAACGGTCTGTTTTGAACTGAACAATTTTATTACAGTCTTTGCTACCACGACACAGTGGCTCTGAAGACTGGCTTCAGCAAGCAAATCACCAGGCAATCTGTCAAAGGCAATGCCAGCATATTATTCTACAGGGTTATTCAAGTGACCTTAAAGCAACTGTATGGACCTCTGATATTTGTGCAGGTCAAAGACTGTCTTCATACATTCTGAAGACATATAGTGGATACACAGCATTTTGTCAAAATAGGAACTTCTTTCTTTTTCTTACTAAAGTCTTTTAGCTCATTTAGTAGTCAAGAAAATAGAAAGTTGAGAAGTACCAAGACACCATGAAATTCACTTAAACCTTTGTGCTTTCTATTCCCACAAAGAAGCTACTCCACAGCAAATACCTTACAGAGCCCAATATCCTCTCACTCTCCAGAGCTGGTTATTTCACTTGGCTGGACACTAATTCCAGTGTCATTAGATGAGTATCAGCTTCCAGAGTTAAACCGAGTCTGTAACATGACATGGAAACTAAACCGAGTGAAACAACTCCCATATATTACCACTTTTAAAAACATGGTCCTGCACAGCATTAGCATGACAGCAGGTCAGCTTCAGCCCTTCATTCTCAAGTCGAGGGCATTTATTTAATGTCTGTCTTAGTTGCTTGGGTCAGTCTGGATCCACTCATACTAACAGATTTCGGCACAGTACAAAGTCATGGTTTTCTCCTAACCTGTCAGCCTAACCGGGGCAGCAGCTATACCCAGGTAGGCAACAAAGCCACAAGCCTGCTTACCAAGAGCTCTTCCCACCTGTCAAAAGATGCTTACAACACCATGATGGATATCAAACAACCAACTTGCACACCAACGTGCAGCTAAGCAGATGATTCTTGCCTTTCTAATAAAACAGCTAACAAAACCAGTTTATTTATTGCTAGATCTGATGGCAAACAACAGCTTTCTACATAACACACCCACTCTGTTGTCATAATACTTGCATAGAAAAAATAATCACTTTCAGCAGAAGAATAACCACGTTCATTGAAAGTCTTGCAGTTCAGGCCTAATCTCAAGCACTGACCCATGCAGGTGTCCCATAGCTGAGATCATAGCAAGTGCATCCTCGCTCGTGGGTTAAGTAACATCCCAGTGGCATTCCCCACAGCAGAGAGGCAGGAGAGCAACCTTCATCCTCCCAAGGAACTGACAGAGTGGGTACAAGCATGACTTATTCCCAAAAGGGAAATTTGGGCAACTAACCTATCCTGCAAAAGCACTCACATATCTGCCCCTTTCTGGCTACAATTACCTGACATTTGGTATTTTGAGAAAAGCAGGACTGCAATTACAGCTCAGAGCCTGGAAAGGCTGTTGGATGAACTCTGCAGAAAGGACCTACAGGGATGCATGGGTTTCTCACTTAACCAGCACATAAAATAATGATCCATCAGCCATAAGAAATACACTGTTGTTTTGTTTCTGTCATTCCCAACTGGTACATTCTCCTGCTTCAGCTGCCCGCCATATTCAGAAAAGCAGATGGCATCATTCAAACAAAATTAAAATAGATAAGAGCATGCTAACTTTTTATGCCTTATGATGATCATCTTTATGATTTTGATTCGAAAGTGTGAAAACTATACCAGATCCAAGGTAGTACAAAGCGCGTCATGGGAAAAGGATTAACAAACATCCTTCCACTCTTACAGCAAATGCAGATTCCACAAAGGTTTTGCAAACCTATAGTTTTAATATTAATGTGACTGAGGTTGGCCACAGTTCAGGAAAGGTGAATTGAAGGCACATGCATTTATGTACGATTATGTGCACACAGCAGGGAAAGTGTGCAACACAAACATACACTGGGCTGCATCACAAAATCCTAGGGCCAAGCTGCCTTGCAAAAGTCACAGACACTTAGAGGTGAGTGAATATTAAAAGTACATGTAAAAAAAAATAATTAGTTGGAACTGTTTTACCAACACAGCAGTCAGCACTGTAGGAAGTGAACAGATTGACAGACTGTGGCACTTTCAATATCCTGAAAAACAGAAGAGAGGCAAAGGTAGGTAGGGGAGGAAAGCCTCAAGAGAGAAACCTCTCCAGTTCAGACAAGAAGTTAATTCCTTTCCAAACTTGCCTTATCTGTAACACAAGTGTCATCAGAGGTGGGTTTTCATGGCTGTGTGCACCTGGTGCTCAGACTGCACATATCCACCTCACATCAGACGCCACAGCAAGGGATGTTAATGGCCCTGCAGTCCTGCTCTATGCTCCAAGGGGCACCTGCAGCCTGTGGGAAGGCTCTGTGTGTGTTTGTTTTTCCAGTAACAGGAAGTGGAGAAAGGAAAAGATTCAAAGTCATTGCAAAGGCACATCTGAGAATGCAGCTTTGTGCAGAGATGATGTGATATGTGGAAAGCAGTAGAACTCATTTTTGAAAGCATTTTTCTTCCTCCTAAAGGCTCTGCTGCCTTCCTGGTAAAGTGTACCCTTGTCAGTCAGTGGCTAACCTTGTCAAGGGGAAGAAAAGGCTGGGATGTGACAGGTTTGACAACCTGTCGGATGCCTGGTGCTCTGCTCTCCTCCTGATCTGATCACTATCGAACATTAAACCATTGTTCCTCCACACAGGAGAGCAACTTGATGCTTGCAAGCCTCAGCCAAGAAAGATAGTGTGGCTGGTGAGCTGCCAAGATCCTTGCTTTGTCCCATCCTTGCATGTTCTAGACTTCACTTTTGTGATCTGATTGTTGAATGTGTCACACTGGGAAAAGTCCCACAGGAGTCCCAAAGCAGTGACACTGAAATTGCCATTGGTTTCCAGGTAACTGTGAACTAGAGGTGGATGAGACCTGTAATGTATGAAAGGAGAGATCTGGGTGACAACTGCCTGGCTGCAAACCAAATCCAAAACTTGGAGAAATCCCAGACAGACCAAAATCTCCCCCATCCTCTCAGAAAAGCAAAACAGCCCTGCTCTCATACGACATGTACTGAAAACTCTGGCACAGTGCACATCTCTCAGCCTTCAGACACCCACTGAATGAGATCATCTAAACATAAGGACTCTCTTTCTCTGTGTTCAGGAGGGGATAAAATATTTTAATTCATCTCTTCCCTCCACACACAAAACCTCTGCTCTTCCGGAGCAGCTTTCAGGATTCACAAGCAAAAGCACCAGCACTGACTGTAAAACCCTGCTCTTTATGCTCTTTAATTCCACTGACACTGCAAGAGTCAAAGGCTGAATAGTCAGGAGTAAAAAGCATCCTGCAATCAGGAGCTTAGCTACTGCAAGCAAAGTTGGAGCTCTAGTGCATATTTGAAGAGGCCATTTACCCAACAGATGCCAAGGACAGATTACAAGTAGCACTTAAATTGTTCTTTCATAAAGTTCATATTTAACTTATGACAAGACGGTCTGTTATCTTCCCAGTTCCCAGTGGGGTTAAGTCAGAACTTGCATCTGGTTAATTTGTTTCATGAAGACCTTCTCAGCAACAAAAACAAGATACCTGCTGCAAAGCCCAACTGCTTCAATGCAGTGTGGCTGTCTAACAGGTAAGTAAGATTTTAGCAAAAGGCAATCTGGGGGCTTCCTCAGGTCTCAGGAGGCTTGTTAACTCTTCACAACCCTCTCCCTTAAAATGCAAAGCAGGCTGGGGAGCAACAGCCCCAAACAAGGAGTCCTCAAGTTGTACCATGCTAGGAGGAGGTACAGCTGGACTTCCACAGCACTCTGAAGTGTGGTCTGGCCCAACTCATCCTAACAGATCTGAAGTGGGGCAGCAGGTCCACCACTGCTCAGTACTACTGCTGCCCCAAGATACTTAGTGGATGGGCACATGGCTGCAGCATCCCTGGGGCTGGAATTAACGGGCTGTTCCCGCTCTCAGCTCTGGTAGGTAACAGAGATGGAAACGTGCTGGGCTTGGATGCACAGAGACCTGCTGGGTGGGGGCAGTGGTGCTGCTGTGTGACAGCACAGGACAGCAAGGCTGGCTCTGTAGGGAGCTGTCATCCTTTAGATAAGACCAAACACACTACCTCAAAGGACCAGACAAGCTTTATGGAATACACAAACCCTTGTCATGTCTTTGCCTGAAGACTTGTGGATTTCCCCGCACCCCTGCAACAGAACTAACTGCTGTTGGAATGCTTTAGAATGGTGGAATGTTGGAGCAACTGAGGATATTGCCAACACAAAGGATGGGTGAAGCTGCCCCTTCCTGCTCCACTCTGCAGCCTCCTCACCTCTGCTCCCCACTGCAAACAGGTGTAGAAATCCCACACCATACATTCATCCAACCACAACATTTTGCTGCTCTGAATAGAGCCAAAACCAAGCTTGTGCAAAGCTTAAAACACAGGTAAGAATTTGGGGAAGAAATACAACAGTGAGAATATGTTTCTCTTTAATAAATAAAGTTCCACATCTCACATCACTTACGTATTTCCACGGCTGCTCCCTTGCTGCAGACAGCTCACTGCTCACTTAGCTTTACGGATCCTCCCTCTCTCTTTATGCACCAAATTTGTTTCTTTTTTTAAACAAATAAAAACTAAGGCTTTTTAAAACCGATTTCCCTTTTCAAGGCAGTGAGGAAATAGATTCCTTTTAGCATGCTTCATGCTTGAAAAGGTTACAGTGGCCTTTCAAAATACCACATGCTGTGCATTCTGTACAGCATTAATGACTTGGAGGATGCTCTGATACTTTCTAGTACATCTTAACCTTTTAAAATTGGGCCTTCATTGTCTTACCTTAATAAGCAGTTTGTTCACCTTGTGTCACTTATGTCTCACAAAGGCCACCCCGGTTGAAAATATACATTAGATGTAAAACCACTTGCCTTGAGTGCATAGTTTAGTGCATGTGGTAGCAAAGCAACGGCTTCAAACAGAATATGCTTATTCTCCCTTCCCATTATTTTTCTCCACTGTGACTAAAGCTACCCAATAATCCCAGAGGAGAAGTTCCCTGGCTCTTCTCAGTACTTTTTTTAAACACAGGGCAAGAAGGCACCAAGAAAGGTGTAAGAATTTATTCACTGCACGGAAGTTGACAGGCCAGTGTAAGCACAAAGGCTCTTGGGAAAAGAATCGATAAGAAATCAACAGTGATTAAAGCTGACATTTTTTTACATTAATCACGTTTCTATGCTCTTGTGAGTGCGAAGTGCAAAATCTATAATCATAAAAGTGTAATTGGGATCACCCTGTCTGTACTGAGATGTGGGAGAGAAAATCTTAAAAAAAATATTAATTATCTGATTTTAAGTGATACACACAATAGCACCTTGTTATGCAAAGAAAACCTGGAAAGCAAAGGGAGCACCCAGACATCCTCCCTGCCTGCTGCAAGCTCTGCCAGTTTAAACAACGCTGCCTTTGTCCAATCTACCAATTCTACCATTAACAACCTGAGGAGAAAAAAAAAAATCATTAAAACACACACCTAGAAGCTAAGATACAGCCACAACAAGAAGTCAATCACTCTTGCTGGAGAACAAGTTAGAAGATGCCACGGAAAGCAATGATGTCTTCATTAGCTTTTACAGTAAACATCTCCTTGGAAAGCAGCCTTTATGATCCACCAAGGGCAATAAAGATGTCTTTGCAAATTGATGAGACAAATACTTCAGAGGCATAGTTTCCTCCAGAGCTAGTGGGAAACAGAAAATAATAACATTCTCTAAAATCATATATAGAGGAAAAAAATTTATTCATCGTTATCACAGCAAGTTCACACGTATAACAAAATTAGGGTCAAGCACAAGGCTTTATGCACATCAACAGAGAGTGAGGGGAGTTTCTGCCCAGGGAGGGTGCACTGAGATGCCTGGAGAGGAAAGGTCTGGTTGGCCCAGTGTAAGCTGGATACCCATGGATCCAGCTCTACTCTCAAGTCTCACTTGTAAACATGAGGACCATGCTGTGCGAAGGCTTTTCACCATTAATTTGGGGATGTTCCTGAGTGATAAAACAAAGAAAGAAAACAGAAAGATAACAACAAGCATCTGATACACAGCAGAACAGGTCTGAGATTCTCCTTGCACTAATCAGATATGATGCTGACCAACCACATTATACAGAAAAGCCATTTTTGAGCAAGGGCTGAGATACCAGAAGCTAAAGAAATTAAATTTCCAGGTCTCAACTGGCAGTCTTAAAACCTAATTTCATCCAAGGCCTCTGCTAGCATGAAAATATGGAATGCCTCAAGTAGAATAGCTCTGTTCTTCAAAGCAGTTGTGCTCTTCAGAATGGACTGGAAGCAACTGGAAGCCAGCAGCACAGGTACATCTGGGGAGGGACAGACAAGCAAAATTCTTTCCTTGCCTTTTTTTTTTCACCAACTACACTTATTATGGATGTTTCTAAATCACATTTTGGAGCACCTGGAGCTAAGCCCCAGGGACAGGGAGATCTGGCAGCAGTGATGCCCAGCACAAAGCCTGGCCACCCCCAGCGCCAGCTGCAGGACTGGAGGGTTTGCCAGACAGGGAACCTTAGGAAAAGGTCTGGCTGAAGAATTTGTCACTGTTTCTGTTATAGCTTTGCTGCCAAATTAAATACACTGCACCCCAAAAAATGACATTTGCCATAAAATCAACTCTGAGTACAAATTTCAATGGCAGCTCTCCCTTGCAAGGATCCAGAGACTTCTGTGCTCGCCGTAACCTTCTTACCACACTCCACATGCACCGAGTGAGCCAATCCAGTTTTGCAAGATGTATTGCTTAATTAATAATTTTGATGTTGGCAATTAAGGTGTGTTTGAAAGAAGATAATGAATATTTTTTCACATGAAAGCACCACCTTTTTAGTCTAGTAAACCTCTGTGCAAACTATAATTGATAGTTTGGTTTAACGTGGAATATTCCCGCTGCAATTAAGGGTTTTATTGCTCTATGCTACTGCACTTCGCACAAAAAATATTTTCATTATCATAAATTCCTTTGCTAGCAGATTACTTAGGATGGGAATGGAAAAAAGCATCAGTTTCTCCAGAGCTGGAAATCTTGGCTTGTTTCTTGTAGCACAGCAATGCAGGAGCTCTCAAACGAGATGGTTGTGCCTGTCCTGATCCTATCCTGCAGGCAAAGCAAGATTTCAGCTCTAGGGTAGGGACCCAAGGGTATTTCAGTCCTAGGGTATTCCCTGGATGGGAAACGTTAACCCAAACAGGGTTTTCAGTTCACTGCTAGGTATGTTTCTGCCTTAGCTCCAGGAACAAGCCTGCAAGGAAGCCAAGCAGCACCAGCACCCTGTGTACCCCAGCACACCTTCTGGGGCTACCATTGTCCTTGGCTGGCCCACAGGTCTCTGAGGGCATCTCTAATTCTCTCTGCATGAGGTGCTGTTCATGGAAGGAGACATACACTCCTTCTCTTGGAAAAACACCATTTCTCAGACCAAAATGACACAACACTTCAGTGCCTGCTTCTCCCAGACCTCCAACACGATGCCAAAGAGAATTCCCATTTATCTATGGTTCCTACCTGTAAAACATGAAAGCTGCTCTGCAGGACAGCAGGGCCTTCCAGGAAGCTGGCTCTCCCATTCAGAAATCCATCTAGACCCCAACCCCAAGACTCACTTTTCAAGGCATGGTCCTGTAACAACAGGTCATGTGCTCCCACAGAGTCAGTGGATAGGGACACACCCTGATCTCCCACACTACCACAATAGCCATTTGACAACACATCTTCTGGAGCACTAATGGCTTTCTGCCATGTCCTCTGCCATGATCAACCATTGCCACCTGGAAAAAGCCTTGCCCAGATCCAGTAAAAGTTATGCATCTGCTCTCAGGAGAGATAACATTTACTTAAGTTGAAGAGGAGTAAATACAAGAAAATTCAGTCTCAGGGCTTAGATATGGCACACAGCATTTTCCAGAGCTCCTTGGTGCTGCCACCAAGCCCCATTTCTGAGCTAAAGCTCTCCCTCCCCTGCTTAGAAAGCGGGTTGACCAATCAAGAGTTGCAGAATACTCTCTAATCCAGAAAGCAAACATGAATGAGCATGAGACTGACACAAAGTTATTTTAATACCAGACACGGTTCCCTGTGGAAGCAGAGCTCCAGCCACACTTGGTCACCCCGCCACGACCAGGACCAGCAGGAAGGCTGCTATAACCACACAGCCTCTGCAGGACCAACCCAAACCAGACTCAGGAAGCAAAGCACCCACTCAGCCAGACACTGACAGAGCCCTGTGTTCTTGCCCAGCCTCAGCAGTACAAACGTGCTTGAACATGAGGTGCGCAAAGCTGCTCAAAAATTCTGCTAGACTTGCTCTAAAATAAGTCTCGGAGGAAATGGCAAACTTCACTTCATAAGCACTTAAATAAATTTAATGCTATCTATAGTTGCAGTTCTAACTATAGCTACAGCTCAGCAACCCTGCAAAGTTGCATTTTAAGACATTCCTTAACTAGAAACAATTTGCATCAAGCTGTGTAAGATGCTGCGTCTTACCAAGAACAGAGTGGTAATTTGCGCTTTTCCCCTCCTAGTGCTGTTTAATTTCCTAGGAGGCTCAAAGGCTCACCTGGCCATTAATATCACAATACCACTAAGTTTGCAGAACTGCCATACACTGTGATCATTAGAACAGCTGTACTACAAGTATGAGTTTCCACAGTTCTGTCCCAAAACTCAGCTCTGCACACCTATTAAAGGACCATGACGATTTTGCAGTAATTGTGAGAGTGAATAAACCTATCATGCACATGCCACAGCAGCCCACACTTCTGGGATCTGAATCTTTGCAGCCTCCACTTACAAGAGACCATGTTGTGTTGAAAAGCAAAGTGTCCATGTGTCCACTGCACATCCCATAGACAATGATTTCCTTTCAAATGCTCCTTTCCATGTTACACTTGCAGCAGCAGCCCAGCTACAATTTTTCCACAGTGAATTGGGCCCTAATTACTGAACAGTTTGTGAACAACTGCCCTTAAAATGTTAACAGCTGAAACGATGATAACAATAATTCCGTTTGCAGTTATAATGGCCCCTCATTAGAGCCGCTTAATTAAATATTTTCCAAAACTATCCCAGAAAAAGAGTCTGCTCTCTCAACTGTAAAAGCAGAATCCAAAGCAGCCGCAAGGAAATGGTGGCTTTTCCAGCTGAAGTATTTCCTACAGCCAAAGACAAGGAGTGACCTCACCCACGTCCCTAACATGGCAGACATTGCCATCATTAATCCGTTCATTCAGCAGGAAAGATGCTGCAGGTCTTACTGAGCGTATTCCCCTGAGTTTATTCCCCTGTGAGCACTGCGCCATAAATTAGAAACACTTAAACCATTTACACTTATTTAGCCTTTATGTTATCTCTCCACCCTGTTCACCAACTGCCTTTGGTAGGATGAAGCAATTATTTAGCGTTCTCCCACAACAAGTCAAAAGTAATAAATGCGCTTTCTTCAACTCAAACAGAGCTGGAGAAAGAGTTTCTTTTAAATAAGCGTTTATGGCATAAGCAGTACTATGGCAGATGCTCTTCCATCACTCCAGCTCCCCATCATCTGTCCCCACGTTTGCAGAGCCACATCTAATCCTCTTATCCATGCACCAACAAATAGTCTTCACGCTACCTTCCACCCCATGGCAAATGAGACTAAACAGATATAATGTAACACTTTACCATCTGTTAACCAATCAAGATTTAATGGCAACCATGACTGGTTTACTCTAACAAAACCAGATTTTACAAGCAGAGAGATGGCCTGGAAAAGCAAACACACACTTGCTGTTTGGGTTGAACTCAACCCCAAACGAGTTATAAGTACTTCTGGCACACAAGGCAGGTGTCCTTTTTTCATCAGTTGACGGAATCACAATGTCTTCGTAGGCAATAATGGTCCTTGCTCTACCAGGCATCTCCGCCTTCCTTCAGGTCTTTGCAAAGCTGTTGATAAAATCCAGTTTTCCGTGAATGCTTTCCAAAGTGCTGTAGACAGCAGCAGGGTTAAAGCATCCATTGAAACCTTGGATAGTCATTTGGAGGCAATATGCAAAATGTACCATAATCCCTGAAGGGGATTACACCTTTGCAGTCTGACTCAAAACAAATTTCCACCTTGATTACACATCACAAAAAGATCCATCCTGCTCCATTAATCTGAGAAAAGAAAAGCCAAACAGACTAGCTTGGACAGGTCTGGATTAATTTTTAGTACTTCTCCAAATACAGCTTCAAAATATTTAGGGCCTTTCTACTACCTACATCAGAATATGAAATAATCAACAGCAATTTTTCCAAAGCCATGGCTGTATTACCTTGAATTCAATCCTTAAATTAAAGCTATTTTAATAGTCAAAAACTGTCAAAGCCCCAACATCAACTGCCCTTAAAGCATTCCTCATCTGGTTGGGAACTAAAGTGGAAGGACATTCAGCTGCAGCCAACAGGTGAGAACCAGTACCTTCAGTGTGATTTTGTTTTGGCAAGATCTGTGTCAAAAGTCCTCACTGCAACCAGTACAGTCTTCCTGAAGTACAAGAAAGAAACAGTCAGGAGCCAGAAAACAAACGTGATGATGCTAAGAAAAAGGAATACTGGAGAGGAGAGAAAGCTATTGGGGCTGGAATGGGGAAGGACTTTGCAGGTAGCCCAGCACTAGGAACAGAGCCCCACCAAGCACACTCAAAGCCACTGTACAACACACAGGAAGGGGTTGCAGGAGCCTGTGTGACACAGCCAGCTGTTAACACCTCCCCCTGAATTTGGGGCACAAACACACACACGAACACTAACCAGATCTGAGCGTTGCTGCCTTTCCTGCAGACTTTGTCAGGCAAACATCTGTCAGAACGTCTCAGTTGTTTAATCACATAAAATGTTTCCTTTTCATTTTTGGCACCTTATACTGACACAGTCTATGGCAAGATGTCTCTGTATCATGCTCCATCAGCGTAAAGCAAAAGAAAAGCTGTTTATAAATAAAGGAGGCACAGTTTGAGCCTGATATTAGGTTTTCATGTGCCTGCTAGCAGCCAAACATACATTACAGCAGAATAATGGCAAATAAAGCATGGGCATATGCACGGTGCAGGAAAAGCACCCCTGAGCAGTTCTGCACCACGCTTTAATTTCCTCAAACATTATCTCTCTAACGAACTGTGAGAGTGATGAATGATCCCCTTCCTCTGCCTGGCCATGTTCGGACTGCTTCAACTGCTGTCTGTTGGTTACTGGTTCTGGACACCTGAATGTAATTTTTTTTTTTTTTCAAAGCAGCACTCTTTCAATATTGATTGTAACACGAAGGGAAAAAAAAACCAACAAAACCAACAAACCCAAACCAAACAAAAACAAAACAAGAAAAAGCTCCCTCCCCCTCCAAACCCAAAAGGGCAAAATGCATCCCCCCAAATTATTACTGCAGCTCTTCACCTGCAATTCAAGAATATTTCTCTGACAGATTATATATATTGAAGATCCTGCCAAATACTAATTGCATGAATGTTAAAAGCTAACAGGAAAGCAGTTAACAATTCCCCCTCCTTCTACAACTCCTATCCTATGCAGAATCTGAGGCAGGAAATCACAGGATCTCTGTCTCAATAGCATTGCTAAAAGATAAAGCAGAAAAAGCCAACACCAAATGGTTTCAATAACACACTGCCAAGTTCTTTTAGAAGAACTTAGAATCTCCTTTTTAAAACAAGCAAAATTTAATCAGAGGTTGAAAGCAAAATATAGGAAGGAAGAACTAGTTACAGACAGGGAGGTCGACTTTGTTTTCCAAGAAGCATTTCTATGCTGAAGACTCCCTCTCCTGCCCACCCTAGCTGCAGGCACCACTACCACAAATCAGCTCCCAAATAGCTGCAAAGTAAATTGATCATGGTATCTTAGTCATTTATTAAAGTCCTACTAAAATCCAGCAAACCAGTGAGAGGGAACAAGCAGAAAACCATCAGTGGGTCAAACTACCCCCACTGTTAAACACTTGCCTTTCCTCTAGCTTTTTGTACAAGCACCCTGCATCCTCAGTGGCAAACTATTAGGATTTTTGTTCCTTTTGGCAACACAACACATTAGTTTTCCGCATCTGTCACCAGAGATACAAAGCTCTGGGGAGCAGCACTGTATCCACAGTGATGACTCCATGTACTGTGAGTCCCAGCCCACCTCTGCCCACCGTCCTGCTCTCCACCTCCTTGTTGCCCTCATCCACCACAAACTTTTCCCTCCCAGGCTTGGATGCACTTGTGTCTCTAGCTGTTTTCCCCATTTTCCCCTCATCTCTACATGCAGCAAACATGCTTTTAACAAACCACCTGAGATCCTCGCAGCCAGCCTCAATCTAAGGATTGCTGATTCTTTCTGCATAAGATTTAAAGAACAGCCTTTCCCTATCCCGCCACATAGCAGCTTCCACCCAGGGACAGTTCATTGCACAACTCAATTACAGCACATTTCTTCACCTCTGAAAGGGAATCTTGTCCTGCTCATATCCACTCTTAGAGAGCTGAGGAGAAAGATCCTTCTCCTAGCCAGCAATTTCAACTGTATCTCTATTGATATAGTCCTCCATTCCTATTTTTCTACTGAACCAGTTGTTTGGCTTCAGATAAAGGAAAACCTTCCCACCTTTCCTAACTGTCATCTCCCAGTTCTGCTGGAAGAGCTGAATCCCACCTCCAAGCCACCAACACCATCCACAAACCAAGCAAAACAACCATCCTCTGAGCTTTCTTCCATAGCAAGATGTTCCATACAGTTAAAGAAAAACACCTGGAATGTAGCTCTGCTTCTTCTACAAGAACACTTTCAATAAAAAAGTACCTTCAGGAGCCTCCAGCTCCTTTAGGTCTCTGCTGATGTTGCCAACAGACCTGGTGGTCCTGGGCTCTCCTGTATCAACTGATGTCATTTTGAAGGTGAGAACATCACATACCTTGAAGCACCTTCCAAAAGAATGGGAAGACCAGCTGGATCCCAAGACATCACTGCTTTTTAGCAGTAAAAAAACAAGCAAATACCATTTGAAAATAAGTCTGCATTGCAGAGGGACCCTGACAGCCAAGCCAGTTTTGAAGAAGAGCACTACTTACATATCCCACTACTTTTTAGACCCTTTTGCATCTTCTATTATACAATGTTTCTGGAGACAGGAGGAGGATGGATGGTCATGGCACACCTGTGCTGCCCAAGAACAGCCCAAACCACTCAGGTTTTGCTATTTCATTAGGGCTCCAGTAAACCTACTTGTAATTCATAGCAACAGTCTTTTTCATCCAGGGATCCTAGAGGAATTCCCAGACCTAAAATGGTGATTACTTCCATCTACTCCTAGACACAAACTCATCTAAGTCAATGATACAAGGGAGTTTTGTAAGCACTCCTTCCGTCCATGTACATCCTCCCCACAGCCAGCCTATTTCTTCCCCTCTCTTACGAGTCCATCTGCTGCATGCACACACTGGCATAGAAATTTTGAAGTCCCAATCCCAGCAACTTTTGCTTAGGATATGGCTGGTCAACAGCAGTGGTTGAACAGAACAAGTTGCACACAGTGAACAGCAGTGTCTGAATCAGTCCACAGATCCACTGAACCAACAGTCTGTTTAATTACAGCAGAAAGGCTCATTTATTATCCCCTTTTCAAATGTAGTTTCATCACTTTTGTGGGGTTTTTTACCTTAAAAAGTTAGTATAACTGGGTTAACATCCATGAAGAATAGGCAGTTAGTTCTATGGATGAGATTAGCTAACAAGCTTGAGCAGGTTTTATGTTTGACTGACAGCTGATCTGGGCACATTAAGTCATTTACATGGTCTCTGCTGCAGACACTCATTACCTCATTGTGTAGGATTCCTCAGAACTACTTTTCATTTTTTTTCTTTTTAAAGTCATACTTGAAGTAACCCTTAATTATTTGTGGTCCAGCAGAAGCTGTAATACTAACCTACTAATGAGAGAAATACAGCACACACAATAATTATCTGCCACTATGTGCACTGAAATGAAAGTGAGCATGTTAACTTAAGCCTGAAAGACTGTTTTAACTCTAAATTTGAAAATAGAATTTGATGGTGCATGATTAAACCTCAAATTCTGCAATCAGGAAGGCATTACTGGAGCAAGAACATGTTAACTTTTTAACAGCGGGAAGTTTCATGAAATCTTCCTTTTTAAAAAAAAATCAAGCTCAAAATAAGCACTCACTCTGAAACACCGTTTTGCTCTCCTTCTACAAATCTTTATGATTTACTTTTGAGTCAATAACTCACTAAAATTAACAAGATGAAATTATGTTTTGACAAGTTCCAGTGCCGATGAACAGATTTTTATATCACGAATCCAGCTTCACCTCATTTTTCCACCACAGCTGACAGTCAAGACGTGAATCATTCATTCCTTCTGGCCTTTGTGTATTTTACAAAATGCTACAGGGAACAACTAGCTTCAATTCCCTCAAGTCATTTCATAAAATGCCAAACTTTATGTTCTTTCATACTTTGATAAAATTAAGTTCTATAGGAAAGAAAACATACATCTAGCCAAGCTCAACCATTTTGACCAGATGCTGCCATCAGACCAACCTCACCAAAAATACACCACTGGAAAAGCTTTCCACCACTGTTTGGCAGCACACAAGGTTATCTTCCGCACGTGGCCTGGATCCCACCTCACCAAACAGATGGGTGTGATGGATAAACCTCATTTAGGATAAATATTTGTCCCTAGACCCAAGGAGCTGAAGTAATTACAATACACCCAAGAGGACAGGCATATGTAGCACATGCTCAAAACTTAGTGGGATTGATACAGAGCTTTGGAAAGCTTCTGAAAGATGCTTAACAACCAGGACAGCAGCCAGAGCACTCCCAGAAGGATGCAGACCTGAGACTCCAAGGCGAGAAAGTGCAAGCACCATTTCTACGCTGAATACCAATCACAAAAGGTGAGCAAGGAAACTGTTCCCTGTGGTCAGTTCTCTCCTGAGGTGATCTCCAGTTTCACTAACAACTCCCCCTCCTTGGCTAGGTAGCTCAGAGAACTCCAGATTTTGACTAAATGGTCAAAAAGGAAGTCATTCCCTTTGGACAGAATCAGATACCTGCAAGCTTCTTCTTTCTCCCAAAAAACCTGAGCTGTTGGGATCCTGGCAAGCTCCTGCCACACAACAAAATTCCAGGGGAAAAAACCACACGAAATTTTTGCCATAGCCACTGAGAGAGGCAAATCTTTAGTAACTCTACCATAGTCAATGGGCCTGCAGCAGAGATCATGATCCCTGTAATAACGCACACGAAATCCATAAAATCTCCATTTTCTTTTACAGACTGGACGTTTTCCATTTAAAACATTTAAATGCAGCACCTGAGGTACTACCCTAGCCCTGCTGAAGTCAGCAATGACAGCAAGTTCCACCAGCTCCTATACCCCACAAGGACATCATCCAAGGTCAGGCACTGTGCAGGGTCTTGAAGGATGCCACCTCCTCCTCCCCAAAACTGAGCAACTCCTCCTCTTGTACCTTCACCAGGAACAGCACCAACTGGAGACACCCCAGAGTGGAAGAGGCTGCTCTATTTGCAGCTGTGAATATTTTATTTATTCTAAAAATTCAACCAACACAGCTGTGAGATCTGAAATACGACTCGGTGCAGTTTGCGTTTTACTGCAGGCAATCACATTTATTATAATAAATAACTATAAATAAATAATGAGGTTGCTTAACAGGGACACTGGTAACCTGTCTAGACAATTGCAGCAGTGACGTACTCTGCACTGGCATGTCCTCCACATTAACAACAAGTCTTGATTAAAAGAATTTTTTTTTTTTTTAAGCGAGGCAATGATTGCTTATTTAAAAATACTAAAGCCTGCTTCTCAGCTCCGCCAGCATGCACCCAGCAAGCTTAGCTAGTAACACCTCGCCCTCTAGCAAGCCTTCACTGAAGCAGACCCTTAGAAAAATCAGGGAAACACTCCTGCATGCAGAATTCCTCACCACATAATCCATATTTTCCTATTTGAAGCAGCAAATACTGCTTCATCAGGCTGGCATACCCACAGCTCAACAGTACCCTGTGACCATCACTGCAGAGTCATGGTGGTGCTCTGTGGAAGGAAGAACTGTTCTTCCCTTCCCTGGCATTTCACTGTCTGCTTAACGGAGAAATGCAATGGCCAAACTAATATCTGGGACATACGACCTTAATTAATTAACAGACCTAGTGGAAAATGCCAGCTCTGCACTGTCACTGCCTTGCTTTCAAGGACCCACTGCCTGCGTCAGCAGCACAGAGACACTGGGGCCATTAACGTTTGCTCTGGGATAAGGACAGATGATGCGAGGGTGGCTTTAGCAACCTGGTACAGAGAGAGAAGGTCTGAGACAAAGGAGTGACCTCCTGTGAATCTGTCTGTGGTGAATGTCTTCCCTCCCCATAGTGACAGGCCCTAGGAGAAACTCACCAAGAACAAAGCTAAGGTCAGCTGGAAGGGATGCAGAGGCGAGCAGATGGCTGCCTGCCACCTCCCCAATCAGCAGAATCATTCACTTCAACTGCCTCATGAAATATTTCCTCACTTCTTCCTCTCTCTCTCTCTCTCTCTCTGTTTTCTTTCATCCATGCAACTGCATCCATTTAGGTTATAAGACCCATTTAGCACATGGTGGGTAACAGCTGGGAAAGCAAACAAAACAAAAAACGAATCAGACCACAACCTCCTCCAATGACTCCCAAATCCTAGAGGCCAACTGCAAGAAGGAACACTCTGACAATAAAACAAACAAAAAATTTCTTAATCTATATAGAAATATCTCCTGCCCTCAAACAGGTCTGTAGTTAAAAATCATTTCAATAATAAACTTCATCAATACTGGTCACCACTCTTCAGGAAAAGATTTTCTTTCTTCCCCTAAGCCATTTGCCTGCCCTTGGAGGAAAATCCCAGTGTTACGGACTTTGTAGAAATAAATTCTGCAAGCAGCAGCTCTACTAATGTTCACAGGGAGGCCACAAGAAACTTGACCAAAGATTTGAAAGACATCTGGCTATGCAGGAAAGATGTGTGTTCACATCGGCATGGTTTCATCAGTCAGGCCCTAGCGCTGGCTCAAAATCTTGTGCATCATAAAAATGAAAATCACAATCACAGCTGCCTGTTGGGATTTACATATTTACTTCCATGGCTCACATTAAGGAATAAATATTGTGTAGTTTTGCAACTAAAACTAAAGTTCTACTGTTGCTATCACCTCTAAATCATTAAGGCAGATCTCAGTTAAGCATGTTCTGAATACCTGTAATAAATAAAACAAGTAGATTCCACATGGGCTACATTTTTTCAGGGAACATGACCTTATTCAGCTCCTCCAGGACCACAGGCAGCCTTGCAATTTAAATCCGATTTCTCTAACTTCCCATCTCCTTTTTTTTAAAGCTCAAGTTCCTTCAGTATCCATTGCACGTTAGATTTATAACGCTAATCAAACTTCTCCAGGTAGAGATAGAGTTTATAAATTAATCCTAGGTAAAATAAATACATCAGCCAATCTTGGTACAAACATTCCTGCCTCTGATTAAGCTGAACTCCACGACCGTGTGGCATGCATTTAAAAAGGGTGAAGAAGCAGGAAAGATGCTCTCCCAGCACTCAGCACAGCGTATTTGCATCAATGTGACCTCAAAGCCACAATGCCTGGGCAGGTGGCAGGATGAGACTGGTAGTTATTATGCAAAAGTACAACTTGCTTTGCTGTTCCTTCACGCCTCCTTACCCAGGCAGTGAGCTCCAGGTGCACAGTGCTTGCTGGTGGCAGGGCTGGAGGGTTTGGCTCTGAACCCCTGGTACAGCAGCTGGGATGACCCAAGTTCACAGCCCCCCACCCAGGGACACAAACTGCACCTTACAAGGCTTCCTGGCTGCTGTAAGATATTTATAAGTAAGTGCCCACAACTCAAGTTGTACTTTCCAGTTTTATGTTAACTACAGGCACCTATAAGAAGCGATCAATAATAGTCTGTGCCATACCCTAAGAACCCTAAAATGTTAAGTGCAGGAACCCATACAGACAAGACATTACGGCATCTATAGAGGCTGCACTGCTGTAACAAAAGCTATTTATACACTAACTCAGCAGAGCTGAAGTGTTCATCTGCTAACAAAATTGGCTGGGTGGTTTAAACAGGACCCAGGGCCAGAAATCTGAGCAGCTCTGTTGCCCGGTAATATCAGGTGTAGCTCTACACTGTAGAGTCCTGTTTCTACTGTAGCCGGCTCCCAGAGCAACCAGTAGAAAGAAAATGCATGAAAGCTGCAACTAAGCATTCACACATGAGGAATATAAGGGGATCAGGGGTATCTCAACCCACTGGGAAGAAGAAATTTCTAACCCTGAAATAATCTCAATTATACCATTTTACTGCAGCACCAAGGTGAGGCTGCGCAGCTCGCCATGCAAAGCCCAGGAGCACAGAAGAGGGCACAGAGCTGTCCATCAGTCAGGGTGGAGTCACCTTGGACTCACCCTGCTCATCCATCCATCTGAGAGCCAGAGAAGCAAAGGCTCCTCTGGCCACATCCCTACCACCTGTGTCAGCCCACACCTTCTGTGACATTGGCACCACTGGTTTCTCCTTGGCTGTGCCATGGCACAAAGTCCTGGTTAGCTGCTATCTATGCCCTAATTGATCATTCTTTACAGAGCGTTAAGTGTGTATTATATATTTGATAGGCTTCACTTAAGCAGACACCACTTGTTGGTGTAATAGGTACACTTTGAAGAGAAGTGCTAAGTACCTTCCTCATTAAATGAAAGCACAGTGGTCCAAATCTCTGCCTTCAATTCCACAGTGAAATTCCCTCTTTCACCATGGACACAATACAATTGCCAATTAAAAAGTGAAAGCCGAACTCAATGCAATACTAAAGCAATTAAACAGGAAAAGAAGTCATGAGAGCAGGATGAACACAGACTACTGGGGAAGAAAAAAAGAAATTAGTCCTTTAAAAGCAACAGTAAAAAACCTGTATGTACTGGATTTGATTTTAAGAACATGTTAGCAATAATACATATGTTCAGTTGAGTTCCCCAGAAAAAATAGTTTTAAAGAGAAAACAGAGTTTAAAAAATACACTCAGAAAGCAATACTATTGTTCTGGTTTATGTACTGTCACTGCCATACATTGCTGCATGTCCGAATGCTTCAGAGATCACAAAGTGCTCTCCCATCCCCAAAATGAAGCCTAGCAAGTTACTAATGATAACAGTTAAAGCATGACATGGAAACCCAGTTCTAAAAATGAACAATATCAGAAACAGCACTCTGGTTTAATGTTGGAACCCTGGAGGCTGAGATTTTCGGGCTTTCTGAGCTGAGGGGT
>VXBB01024470.1:229068-277435 GCA_013399915.1 Illadopsis cleaveri | reverse complement strand
CAGAGCAGTGCAGGCAAAGGCAGACACTGCTGCCTTCCCTCTCTATTAGGACAAAGGAGGCCTCAACCCAAATGGGATTAGCAGAGACCCCATCAGGCTGGAGATGTCAATGGGAGGAAGGCCCCAGGCAGTACATGCTGCCATCCAAGCTCTGGCTGCTCTGATGGCCCAGGAGATGAGGTTAACTCCTCTCTGGCTCAGCTCCCCTTTGTCCTCCCTGACATGGACACAAGGCAAGACACCTACTGCATAATCAGCCCTCTCCAAAGTGTGAGCAGCGTTCTCAGCAGTTCCTGTGATACCCAGTGTCATCAGAGACTTATGGCACTGTCATGCCTGGAGCTTGAATACCAGTCAAATTCATCCCACTGCCTCTAGGAAAAAATGCCAGGGGTCAGGAAAGGGCAGTGAGAACGGGTGAAGCACAGAGGAAGGTACGCTGTCCTCTAGTGCACAGGAAGAGCAGAGGCACAGCAAAGAAAAGCAGGGCTAAAAATATCAAGCAGAGGGCAGAGGTGCTCACACGGTGCAGGCATACTGGGGCCACAGAAATGCATTTGCAGCTGGTTCTAACCTGCACTGATGGAAAGGCAGGTACTTGTGTGGGGAGAGTTGAAAAAGATGTTTTATTTCCCAGCTCTCTGTACTTCCCCCCGCCCCCAGGCCCCCAGTTTTGTCCCTGCCAAAAATAAATTAAATCTTGAAACAAGTGACAGAGAAGAGGGAAAGAGAACAAAAATGGGAGTGGGGAAAGGTCTTAGAAAATCCAGTTTTTTCACTGAGATGTTTAAAGTTTAGGGACATTGTTTTGAAAACAGAATATCATGTTTGCTTTGCTTTTAATTGAAAAGTACTCAGCCAGCCCAACTCTTAATTAGCTTCCAGATAAAGAGATTTTTAAATTACTGACGAGCAGAAGGCAGAATAACATCGTGTCGTCAAAAAAAAATAAAATCACTATAGGAGAGAATTAATTGTACAGCTCCATCCTCCATGGCCACAACAGAGCAGAAACCCCTAAACCATCAACTCAGGAGATGAGAACTGCAACCTCCTTTTGCAGGGACTGAGAACAAAAGGCAAAGCTGTAGACTCAGGGTTAAAATTAGTTTTGGAGCAACTGGGAGTGCAACACTGACAAGTCAATTCACAAACTGACAAAATATTTTTAAGTTATATTCTTTAAAAAAAAACCCAACCAGCGCAACCCTCCCAGTACCATTAAACTTCATCAGTTCAGAGTATGCACCTTGCTAACATGGAAAGTAATTAAGTGAATCCAACTCTCAGACACTGGGCTCTGTTTAAGAATGGATTAATTAATGATTTATTTAAATCGATCTAAGATCAGATTACCACTGAAAAACGTGGATCTGCACTCCTTCCACTCCCTGGGTTTTCTCAGTTGCACCCTTGAAAAGGCTGCTCAATGGGACCTGAACTGTTTGAAATCTTTCTTTTTCCTTCATGGCTTAAATTTCCCTCAGATCAGCCTCTCACTAGTATTAGGATAAGGAAAAGAGGTGAAAGAGGAAGACAGGAGGGCTGAAATCTCCCTTTTAGTGGCAAAAGAAATGCAGAGATCCTTAAACCAGTGCTGAAAAGGCACCTCACTTTGGATGGGTGTTTATTGTAGGAAATGTTACGTGGGCTGCAGATATTGGCCATATCCACAGAGGGGTGAAAAGCAGCCCTTGTTTGCTCCTTTGGGTGGTTACTAATTTATAAAGTCAGAGCATATTTCTAAGAACTTCTTTCCTTGTTTGTAGTTGTTAGCAGGTCCTTCACCCACCCTCCCATCTGTCTGATTGTGTTTACAGAGACAAGAGCTGCCCAGAGGAGCACAGGCACTGCTGGGATGTTCCCTCTGTTCATCTCTGGGGTGTCACTGGTCTGGGCATGGTCCTGGGGGAGGCTGCTCTCAAGGAGTCAGGATCTCCCTGCCCACTTGTCCCAGTGAGTGAGGAAGGGTTACAAACTCCTCTCTGTGTCATTTGAATATACTAGCACAATGCTCATTCTAACTGGAAAAGAAGATGCTTTTCATCTTTTATCTTTCATTTCCATTGACATTCATGCCATAGTTCAGAAGACCAGCTTGTTCTTGGCTGAGACATAGTGCTTTTAATTTATAAATTATGTCTTCTTAGAAAAAGAAAAAAACCCACTGCATTCTGCCAGTCATATTGTCCTTGTTTTTTAATTACCACCACCAAAGAGAAAAGGCTTTAATGCCTAGAAGAAATGTGCACATATTTTCTACCACAAAGAAATTCATCAGTGTTTAGCACAAGGCATATAATTGATAGTTGTACTTTAAAATCCCAGCTAGGCTCATTGTAGTTGTTTGCCAAGAGATCCATACACTAGCACTGCCATACAGAATGCATTTTTCCTATTGTTTCTGGTTTTCAGCAGGTAGCAAGACTGAATACAAACCAGTGTGGCCATGGCACAGCATCACCAGAACAATTGGCTGTAGCAGCCCCTTCCTCTACAAAGATTCACTCCCCACAGCAGTTACAGTTGAAAAAATGAAAGAAACATTTGTCTCAAGGCAGCCCACCCACCCCCTGAACAACTGCCTGCTGCTCTCTGCTTTCTGCTCTTTATTCCCCACCTGGCCCTGCTTTTTTCTCAATTAGAACATGAGGATACTTTCCAACTGCACTGAAAAAACCCTTTCTTAGGTGCTGCTCCCAGATCTGACCCTTTGTTTTCAAAGAGCTGATCACTGTTCTGGCAAATGGCTGTGGGATAAAATTTGCTCACGAAGTGCTCACTGGCAGAGAAACAAGGCTGATAAACCGAGTGATGCTGTGCATGCACAGCTTAAATTAAGGGCTCCAAGAGACAAGGCATGGTGGCTTTAGCTGGCAGTAATGTCCCCTGCTGTGTCAGGCTCCCCTTTCCCCACCCTAGATCTCTGCCCTACTGCAAAAGCAGCTCAAGGTTCACATGCTTACCCCAGTCAGTCTGTGTTCCAGTTACACAAATGTTTCCTTTAGAGCCATGAGGGGTGCCAAAATTCACCTCTGCCTTGTGTGTGCCTCTGCCTACCTGCTTGTTCCCACCCCTAGAGATCTCCACTGTCATTTGTGTCAGTACAGCTGTGTGGAAGCTGAGTAACAGAAACCTGTCTGGGTTAAGGCAAGGGGGCTTTGATTTTCATTTAAACCAAAGGGTGGGATCTTGCTAAGGAGTCAGGTGTGAGCAGGGATGACTGGGGAAAAGGCAAACATTGCTCTGGCATAACAGGAGAAGCACCTTTGAGCAGAGGCTGCGCTGGTGATTTGGCAGGGACAGCCTCCACTGGCACAGTCACATCTGCCAGGTCTCACCTGACACTCTGCCAACTTCCAAGGAAATAGCACAGGTAAGGTCTGTTGGAAATCAGGCCTCTTATTTACAGTCTGACTCACTGACCTTAATAACGCACAGAGAAAAGGTCTGAAGTGAGTTTTGTTAGCACTGACTGGCAGGGATCCCTCCCCAGGCTGTGTTTGTTTCCCTGTGCTGATGCCATGCTGATGGCAGGCTGACCCATGCTGGAAGCCAAGAGGAGAATCCTTGTCTGCAAACAACAGACATGGAGGAGAGAGCAGCTTCCTAAACACCATTCCATATCTGAGGAGTTCAGATGCAGCAAGTTCATTTGTCATGCTGTCACATCCATGGAACCCTGTTCCTGTGCTTACACAACAGATCTGCCTGTGCATCCCTGTGCCCATTCACTCTTCCAGTTGTGCTTGGTGAGGAAGTGGAGCTTGGAGTGAGGAGCTCCCTGTAGTCTCTGAAGCAGCAAATCATATACGATGTGAATTTTCAGTCCTGCTGCTCACATGAACTGCTTTAGACCAATGTCACTTGTGACAGACTAATGGCACTTGCCTGAAATCCCCTCTCCCAGGAGCTGCTGCTGGTCCTGCAGGGAAGTGTGAAGTAGGTTTTGCTGACTCAGTTGCAGGGCTGCCTTGCTACCCCACACGGATGCAAATCAACTGGGAGCAGCCTTGGAGCAGCAAAATCCAAACTTACATTTAAGGACAGGCATGGGCAGGAAATGGTACAAACCCTGAGTATAGGTATGCCTAAAAACAAAGCTTATTGCTATTTTCAGAATATTGTTAATTCATAAACCAAACTTCAGAAATATAGCTTTGATCTTAATACGTGCGTAGCTTGAAATAAAATTGGGATCTCCAGCTGTTTACAAATCTGCTAGTTCAGGAAGCAGAAAAACTGAATCAATTATTTGTTTCCCTGTCTACTCCCAGATCCATTTGTTTGCAACTTCTACAGAGCAGGGACATTGTCTTCTCCCCTGAAGTTGTATAGGACCAAAGAACCTCAGATGCACACAGCAACTCGAGGGCAATTGCTGTCCAAATTCGAATGTTACTTGTCCTGTGGTCAATATAAACACAACCCTCAAACTTGTGTTGCCACCTGACACTTAAAGATCCTGACTCCTCATGGAGGGTGGGTTCCCACTCTGGGCTAAGAGGTCTTGCTCTTGTTCTCCAGAGTAGCCAGCCCTCAGCCACAGCTTTTCTTCAGAAACATAATAATAATCCTCTACTCTTGCCCTCAGTGATGATTGTCTGCTTTTTGTATTCAGTTCCAATTAGTTTTTAAAATAGGCAAGGCAAGTTTCAAGCCATGGAGTTTGTAATCCAGAGCTTATTAGCCTAAAGAAGAAAGTTCAAATTAACACAGTACTGGTTTTCTTTTTTGTAAATTATTTACATCCTGATTATCTGCCATTCTCATCTTTCTTTAAAAGTAGAGAGTTTGGCTGTTAGTCTTAAATACTGGGAAATCTATCCAAAAGCACCTTGTCAAGTTGGTCAGAACTGTCAGCTGTCAGTCTTGTTGAGGAACAATACAGAGATTCCATAGAGATGAACATACTGTACACATATCTATAAATAAAACCTTCTATTTCATTTGTGGTGAGCTAGAATTAGATATGCACCTACATGCATACAAGGCTATAAATAAAAATTAGTATCTTGTTCACGGACTTGAGTTGGACTCAGATATGCTAATTGTGTCTCTCTCTGTTTTCACAAGCATGCACATATTGGCAGTATAGACATCCTATATCTAGGACACCAGACTGCTAACACAAAGCTTATGGCTCTCAGGTTATGGTCACCTGCAAGGATCTCACTACTTATGGCTCCTTTCTAAGGGGAAATACAAAGGATGCAGGGAGGATTATCAGAGTAGAGAAGGTTCTCACCAAACCCAGAGGTGAAAGACAAAATTCTCCTTAAAACGTTTGCCATAACAGACTTTGATGTAGAATGAGAGGGAGGAGTAACTCTGGCCAGCCCTGGTGGGCAAAGCATCACTACAGCACAAGATTCTGCTGAGCACTGACTGAGCCAAACTAAGAAAACATGCAAGGCCAAGGTGTGCACACAGGGAAGGGCAGGGGGATGTGTGGCTGAAGGCCTGCAAAGAGGAGGCTGCAACAGTGCAGCTTCACATGACTGGTATCACATCAGGGGATGGTAAATAAGGCAGAGAAAAGGCATGACATGACTCCTGGCTGGCATTAGCTGCTCTCCCTCCTTCATCCCCAGCAGGTAACATCTAGCACTGCAGTGTGACACACACCTGATGAATGGCATTACTCAGATTGGTCATGTCATTTCAGGTTCCTCAATCAATACAGCTCAAATTCCCATTGTAGTCCCCAGACAGGCAAAAATCCTCCCCACAGACCTCCAGCCATGAGGAGTTCTCTTCTGGAACAGAGATCACCACAGGCAATGTCCACCTAGGCACAGCACGTGCATCCCCATAATAGATAATGATAGCTAACAGATAAATCAGAGACCAGACAGGCATAAAGAGACACAATTCAGATAACAGATGGGCATCATCAGACAATCAACACTAACAGCAACAGCTTTAAAGGGAGTGATGGGTAGGGGAAGATCAGGGTAGCTTTCCNAGGCATGACATGACTCCTGGCTGGCATTAGCTGCTCTCCCTCCTTCATCCCCAGCAGGTAACATCTAGCACTCCAGTGTGACACACACCTGATGAATGGCATTACTCAGATTGGTCATGTCATTTCAGGTTCCTCCATCAATACAGCTCAAATTCCCATTGTAGTCCCCAGACAGGCAAAAATCCTCCCCACACACCTCCAGCCATGAGTCAGCCTCAGGTATTGTGGGACACTTCTGGAACAGAGATCACCACAGGCAATGTCCTAGGCACAGCACGTGCATCCCCATAATAGATAATGATAGCTAACAGATAAATCAGAGACCAGACAGGCATAAAGAGACACAATTCAGATAACAGATGGGCATCATCAGACAATCAACACTAACAGCAACAGCTTTAAAGGGAGTGATGGGTAGGGGAAGATCAGGGTAGCTTTCCTCTGAGCTGACCCTCGAGTACCTCCTTCATTCCTTCCCATTAGTCTTCACATATTAAGAAAAGATGTCTTTCATTAATGGGTACTGCTCCTGGGAGACAAACATTGGCTTTGGTGCTGGGTATTTTCTGTCTGTCCCTAACATCAAGAGGACAGAGTGGACCCTGCTCTCAACATGAGGTTTACAAATACGGAAGAGGTTTTAGGTAACTTTTGTTTCAAGCATTTTTCATTTATTCCTACAGGACCTCTTTCTGCAAGATGCTTCTTGTTCTTATCAGGCTTGAATGATACTTAAGTTTATCTTTAATCTATTTTATTTCATAGGACATGAAATAATTGTAACTTGTACTGTGGCCAGCAGGAGCCTCCAAACCCTTAACTGAGAGTTGAGGCAGACAGGCTTGTGGAAGTTACAGGAACCTGAAATTTGCAGAAATCCAACCCTTAGTTTTGAAGGAATTGCTTTGGACAGCTTTAGATAGACCTGTAAATGTTTCCCATTATATTGGCCACAGTTAATGTGGCTTTTAAAGTTCATTCACTCTATCTTAACTACTACCCTCAGTAAACTATATAAATTTGGTTGAAATTACATACTCCATTGTTGCTTGCTAATAACCCATGCATTCTGGGGATTTTCACCAGCCTGTGATCTGTAATTATGAACATATTCAAAGTATTTCCCTCTAATCTTGTTAAACTGATAGCTTTGGCTCTGTTTGTTCAAGACATTGCTTTTAGAAAAGTCCTTAAGGAAATGTGCCTTGTACATACAGCACCATGAAAAGAGCAACACATTACCACAATCTGAACTATTGCTCATGCATTGTGCAATCTGGAACATAGCACAGCCAAGCCAGAATCACAGATGGTGTTTTACATGACAGCAGTCATGACTATTGGCCCTCGAGTCATTTGGAAAAAAACAAAACAAAACAACCAAACCCTCAACATCTACCAGGATCAGGTCATACAGGAGGAGACAGAAAAAGCAGCATCACTGGTTTATAAACATCTGATTTACACTCTAATAGGTAATTATGGCACAGCTGGTATGAAAAATTTCAAACAAACATTTAAAATAAATATCAAAATGAAGAATTAACTTAATCAACATTTCCTTCTCTGCACTACATCATGTCATTTTGATATGAGAAGGTCCGGAGCAAAAATATTATTTTGGCAGGTTTTAGGGACCAAGTCAGTCCTAAAATTCCTTCTTCAAGCATTTGCACGTATAGAGACCTGGGTAGCTTTCAAACAGTTTGTGGTGCAGTTTGTTTGTCAGAACAGCTCTTCTGTGTGATAAAGGCAATCCAGACCCAAATCTAGGGCGATCCTCTGACATTAAAATGAGGCCTTGAGCAAAATTCATAGACTGGCTAAGGAGCATCTCCTTAATGAAACAGGAATCTTCACTGATTTACCCAAGTCCAAAGCTCCTGGTTCAGGAATGGCCAGAGCACATTTTGCTTTTGTTTTGCTAAATATCTCAGGTTTGGAAATGTATCAAGCTGAAATAGATAACTGGTATGAGGAAGCATTAGATTCCAGGTCACTGGATCCTGTGTGCTGCTCTCAAAGCACCCAGAGTGTCAGACACTCTGGTGCATCCAAACCTAAAGCCAAGTCCCTGCAAGGACACCCTGAACAGTCCTTGCTTGCATAGGTGAGGCAAAATCCTGTACCCATGTTAAAAAGGCCAAAGTGAGTGCCTTTCTACCCAAGTACCAGGGATTTACCCAATTTATCCAAAGTAGTTGCCCAGCAAAAAGGAATCCATGTTTTATCCATCCTCTCCTCTGGCTGTGAATGCCCCCAGGAACATCCCCCAGGTTAAAGCCCATGGAATGCAAATGAGAGAGGATGGTGTTTGTGAGGACTCCCTATGCCTGACACTGAGGAAAAATATCTCCAATGCAAAGCATGTCATACTGCTAGTGGGAATTGCAGGAGGAGATGGAACATTTTCTAAGACATCTGCAGGGAATATTTTATGAATTGATTGTGTTTTCTCTTAGGGGACAGTCACATTGCTTCACTTGATTATCTCTGATATTTTAACAACCATTTTTTAAATGGTTTTCAAAAGAATGAAATTTAGAGTCAAGAGGACATGTGATCCCAAAGGAGGTGAGTGTTTTGCTTAGGTAGCCACCCATAACATTGGGGCATCTCAAACAGAAGTAGGAAAAATAAAGGAGTCAATGCAAAAATTAGAGGCTGAAAAACCAAAGTGGAAAAAAACCCCAATATAAATTTCTTATTTGTTGAATTGACTAGTGTTCTGAGAAAGTTAAGCTAAGATTATAAAAGAGTAAAGCGGCCATTAAGATAATTCCCACAGTATTTCCCTTCAGATCACACTGTCCATTGCAGTGCAACCCAGCATAACTGGACTAAACCCAGCAGAAGCAGCTGCATTTCCCTGCAGGTATTACTCTCCAGTAAATAATCAAGCCAAAATTGGAGGCCTGAACCCACCCACTCCCTGATCAGACCACAAGACTTGTTACTGCCACACTGGCACTGCTCTGCTAAAATCTGTTGGGTTTGTTACACTCTCAAAGGTGCAAGACCAGGGTAATACCAAGTAAACAGAAATGCAGTAGCTCAAAGTAGAGAGGCTGCTGATCATTTAAAAATTCCTTTCACCCCTCTAGGTTTTTCACCACAGCTGCTGAAAGCTGTTCTAACACAGACAAGGTCCAGGCGTTCTGGACACTGCTCTGCAGGTCACCATGAGCTTATCCAGCCACAACCAAATCCTGTCAACAGCCTCACTGTACATGTACCCCATCAACAGGCAGAGAAATTGCAGTGCCTGCATGTACAAGGAGAAATAATAGACAGCAGCTGGAAACATACTGTCCTGAAGTAGTGCACATTTAGTGGATTACTCCTCACATCGCTTCCAAGGGTCTTTTAATGACAACTTGAGAGAAAACACCAAAACATTGCAGTCTCATGTGCCTTCTTGATACACATCATGGAATTAAGAGACAAAAGGTTGAGGTCATTTGATGAGGTGGGTGAGAACCCATCCAAACCAGCCAAAGAGCAAGGCAGGAAAGTTCCCAAAAAGAGGTGCTTTTCCTTCACTCTCACAGTGCAGCCCTGGGGCTGCTGGCCAAGGCACAAGCCCACTTGTCCCAAGGCCAGAAGTATCCTGTTCTCTCACTGCCTAATCTGCCTTTAACTCCTCCTGTTGTTTGCTTACCAGTCAGATCTGTACTGGTTTCCAGGAGAGAAACAATTTAAACCCAAGTGCTCCCTAAGATCAATCCAGCTTTCCCAGTTTCTTGAAACCCACGTGGTGCCCCAGGGACGGGCTGGAGAGCCTGGCTGCTATGCCCTGCCTGCTGCTGTCCTCACTTGGAATGAAAATCAAACTGCTTCTGCTGACTCCCACTCCTAACCATTTGTAGCAGACAGAATGAAAGCAAAAAAGGGATTCCACTGAGCAAAGAAAACCAGGAGGGCACAGGCGTGGGCAAAGCAGCTGAGGAACAGAAGGCAGCATTTGTTTTGACTGATGCAACCTGACAAAAGGCAAGGAACGTGTCCATTTGCACAGCTGCATTCTGCTGTAGATGTGGCATGGACCACACCAAGGATATTTAATGTAACAAATTGGTAATACAGAAAGGAGAGGTTTTTCCAGTTTCACACATAAAAATTTAATACGTATCTATTTCAAAGAGATTCACACCACCATTTTAGGCAAAGCCTTTTTTTAGAATTAAACATGTGATGGGTTTTATTGTGCAGAGTAGTATGGGTTCATGTAGGATCAAGCTGTGTATAGTGACAACACCAGGGGTTGTACTTTAGAAAGTCTAGTGGTTGAAACCTGGCTTGGGAAACCACAAAACATAAAGAAATGCCTGTCCACAGCTGGTTTAGGTTCCCAGAAATGTACACAGCATGGTCAGAGGAGGAATGCCCAGGGAGAAGCAAGCAGCTCCAGTGTTAGCCTTCACTGCTTTTGGTCCCCTGGGAAAAGCAAATCACCATCTGGTTACCTTTTTGATGAAGGAAGGGTTAAAAACCAGGTGTTACTGGAAAGAAAATTTCAGCTTCACTGAAGAGACACAGGAAAACAAAAAAAAAAAAGGCACAAACCTAACTGCACAAAGCCATCTGGGACTCTCGTTACACATGGGCCTGAAGTGGAATTGCACCTCACCAAACAGAGCTGGGGCAACCCTTCACTGGGGCACAGGGAAACTGGGCTGCCTGCACAGGAGGGCTCCCACTGCCAACACAGCCAAGACCAGGCTCTGATCTAGGCTGCCACAAGGATTTGAATGTACTGAGCATTAAAGCAGAGGAATGCTTTAGAACCTCTTAAACACGCAGTTTGTTTCTCCTCCCCCAGACCTTACTTTCCTGCTTAACAGGTGAGTAATTACTTTTCAAATTCACAGCAATCTGTTGATTGAAAACATATAATTTTGAAATTATTATTATGGCAAACGTACATTATGATATTACATGATTCAATCTGCCATTATTTTTCAACAGCAAAATATTTTGATTGAGCGAATCCATTTCCTTAATCTTCAAAACAGGACAGTTGAAACAGCAATTTCCCAAGAACAGCAGAAGCATAAAATACCCTCTGGCAGCTTATCTGCAGGGTTTAATGCATGGACTGCTAGAGCACTGCCAGGGTGGGCTGTTCTCCATGGACTGTGTGCCTTATTGTATGTGCTGCTGGTCCTGATTGCTTTAGAACCTAATTGCTGGTACACTGTTGAACCCAAGACAGAAGTGTTTTGTTGTGTTTTATCATGGCTTTTGTTGTTGTTCTTGTTGTTTAAATTAAAGAAATAAGCAGACACCCCTCCCACGCCCACCACATAGGAAGCAACCCTTGGACCACAGCTGCACTGAGCTAATCCAGCAACAAAAGTGTGGCAAGTGGAGAAAAATGACTTTTCAACCACCTTGCACACTGTCCCTCCTCCCCAGGGATGGCAGGGTGCACTGGGGCACTTCTCAGTTATTGCTCTATAAGAAGAGGCATCAAATTTTCATCATATATAAATTAGAAGGTCCCCAGCCACCTCTCCTTGGAGCTTCCTCCCATTCACATATGTTTTCTGAGCATGGCTACAGTCTCCAGGTTCTAAAACATCCTGGGAATACATTCAGGCTGCTTTGCTGTAGCACAGCAAGTCCGTGCTCTCAGACTCTAAAGGTGACAGGGCTGAAAAAGGTCCCTGGGGGTGTGTCCAGCCACTGGGCTGGCCCTGCACAGGAGAGATCACCCAGGGGTGCCAGGATCCACAGCAGCCACAGCTTTGTCTGCACTAAAGCCAACATCTCCTTTCCTAATCATTCTTTATAATTAATGTGTCCCACAAAGTCCTGATGAGCCACTCTGCCACTGAAATGTACATTTCTGCCATACACAGGATGTTTTAAATGCAGAAGATGTTTTCTAATATAACTTTCCTTTTCTTTGTCACAACTGAAAATGCAAGGAGACCGAGCTGCAAGAGAGTATGACAGCAAATGCTTTTAGGTTAAAAATTTACCATGTTCTACATTCTTCTCACATGAAGGGGACAGCATCAATTACTTTTGCAATATGCAAAAATGTACAAACAGACTCTATTCTCCTGGGCTGAGGCTTTGTAATACAGTAGCTAGACAAAGAAGCTGGTTTGGGGCCTCAAAATGTATTCCAACTGATTTCCAGCTCCTCTGCTATGTTGACATTTTCCCGTGACAGGTCTTTTTTGCACTGCACAGTTAGCTTTGCTTGGAAAAATTGAATTATTAGCTTGTGTACAGCTTGCTCAGATGATGTGATATGATATGATATCTGCCCTGTCAAAAATATATCTTAATTAGTTAAGACAACAGGCATTTTCCAGACCTGGCCTGTCGGATAACATATCCTGGCATAAGAGAATCTTAAGGGTGATTTCACTTACAGAGCTTCAGTGAGACTATATTTCACCTTCTACATGTGAGTCTTTTCTTTACCTTCTTGAGGGCTGATAAAGCTTATCTTCAGGTCACTGAATATCATGAGACATCATTCTTAGAGCTTTAGTAATTTTTGTTTAAATATTTAAACAACAAAACCTCCAGGGATTCAGAAGTGGAGTAGAATACCTACCAGAAATTTAAGGTGGAATACATGATTGTTTCAATTGTTCTTTGGTGGCCCCTGTTCCCTGTCTTCCTAGAACAGCATTATTCACTGAGATAAATCCCAAGAAATTTAAACATACTATTATGATAAAACAGAGGGATCACAGCACAAAAGTTTATGTTTTCTAGCACCACCAGTGCAAAAAGCCAATGAAGACAACCTTACAAACCCAGGCAAGCAAAACTGTTCAAATGGAGCAGGGACCATGAACCCTGCAATGCCTTTATTGTGCCAACACAGCTCTCAGTGCAGGACACAGAGAGGATGGCAAGGTGCTCTCCTGTTTAATTCCTCTTTTTGAAATTAACCTGAATGTCTGGTTTGTTGGCTTTACAATAATTGCTTTGGGGACAGTCAGAACTGATTGATTTAGTGTTCACTGTGTTATATTTATTTAGTAATGAAGGACACATTAAAATCTGGTTTAAGGTAACAAGACTTGTACTCATAAAGCTGCAATGCCAACAGCATTAAACACCTGGGCCTGGTACCCACTGACACAACAAAGAAATGAACCCTCTGAAATCCAACACAGTGCTGGGGGTTTTTTGGGGGGCAGGGTGTGTGGGTGTTTCTGCTAACTAGGAAAGGAACCACACAAGTTGGACAGCAGCCACTCCACTACTGGGACTAAATTACCCCAGACAAGCTAGAGCTCCAAAATGATCAGCTTTAGTATCAGGCACTTCTGCACTATATGCTAATCACACTTATTTTGTCCACTCAACTCACACAGCCTGCAGGTGTTGTGGTGCTAATAACCCATTTGCTGTTCCTAGTCCCTCTGTGCAGTAAATTGCTGACCATTACTCATTCTGTAAGTCTGTGAAAAGCAAAAGAGACACACAAGTGAAATGTTCAAAACCAATGCAAACAAGAACTCAACTGCTGTGAAAGGCTGCTTCTGATAAACACTTTGCAGGACTGACTGAATTCCTCTGGGGTTCAGTTGTGTGTGACACAGTCCTACCTGCAAGCAGTGCTCACAAGGTCTGAGCAGCAGCAGCTCTCAGAATATCTGACTTTTGCAATGAATGAATTGGAATTGTAGGGTAATAGGGAAAATGGACATGAGGAATCATTTGAGCCTGAGCTGCACAACCTGGGAGACCATTAAATGCCAGTTATTGCTGACTGCATGAGCTCATTAACCTCCACAAAGCTCATATAGCCAAAAAAATAACAGATATATTGCAGGTATCACAAGTTTGATTTTGATCCTAGCCTAGCTAAGTCTCCTCTCTCTTACATGCACACATGGAGACAATTTCAAGGTGTGTCACATTCGAGGGGACTCAGCTTGGTCTCAGTGTCAGAACAGGGACTGCACAGACAGGAGCTAAAATCCACACTCCAAGCATGAGCAGTGCCCCCACAGAAACTCTGGAGCTGTCTGTAGCCTGTGGACGAGCCAGCCCTACCCTAGCCCAGACACCAGGGTGGAGGGAGCCTGCTTCTCTTGTTTCTCTTCTTACATCCCTTTGCTTTGTAAGGGGCTGAAGATTTGCTCCTTAGTAAGCATAAAATAAGATTTCTCCATAGCCTCTCCCACTACTAAATGACTTACTTTTATTTTACCAACCTTTTTTGGTAGTAAACCTGTAAGTCTGAGGGATTTATTCTCTGCAGAGCCATGAGGAATGCAGGAATTTGCACTGTCATTGCTTGTCCTGAAGCCCCCTTCCATTGCTGAATGACAGGTTCCTCCTAAGTGCCTCTATATTGCTGTGGGGCACTTCACAGAGAGAGCACTAAGTGTAATCATACACCTGGATGGGTAATGATATAACTGCTGCAGTAATTTTTCTTTTCCTTAAGTTGCTATTTTTTATTCTCCTTCCCTGGGAAACAGGGAGAGGTTGTTAAAAAATCTCGAGCACAGTCACAGAGTAACTGTAATGGTAACAGACCACAGAATTCAAGCATTCACATCAGAAAATACCACAGCGTACTCTGGAGGGGGTAAGAGTCTATTTTTTCCTCAAGAAAATATTTTCTATAATAAATATATCTGGACAGTTTACAAAGTCCTCAGAGGCTAACCAGTTAGCTGTAACAAGTTCTACACCTGACACATTTTTCTTCAGGGTAACTTGCTTCATTCAGAGTTTTAATGTTTAAATAAACTGCTGCCCAAATCAATAACCTACGAAATCATTCACTCTGGGAAAGTCCTTCAATCCTTCCCCCCTGTTTTAAGTCAATTTATATGCTCTGCTACAGCTACCTCCGGCTGCATTTCATTACCTTCCCACTCCATCTTGTAGCAGCCACTCTGTAGTTTTGGCTACTGTGTTCTCAGTGAGGAGGTCCAGGATACTTTATTTTGTGCCAGCTTGTCTCAGGCAGCTGAGAAGTCCTTCTGTCTTGTCTCAGGGTTTTAGATCACTGCTGTGTTCCAGCAGAGATGGTGAAATCTGAGGCCAAACAGCTGGAACGGATCCGCCAGACTTTCCTAGTGACAGTAACTGAAGAGGTATCATTGCTTTGGCTTTGATAATCTTAGATAAAGCAGGTGTGGGAAGAAACAAACCTAGCCTGTATTGATCCAATCCTATCTTATTTCCTTCCCAGCACCAAGTTTGTAGACAGCTGCTCTCCTACTGTGACATTTTTTAAAGATACTTATAATGTCTATTAACAAAATAGCTTTCCAAAGACTTCACACAACTGTCAGCCCCTTCAAAAACCCTGTAACTTCAATGATATGCAGCCCTAAGCCAGAAAAGTGTTTAAGTAAATGTTTTAAATGAAGCTGGTGGGTATTACTGTGCTAACAGAGATGGGAGCACTCATACACTTGTATCCTCCTCCATAAATGCAAAGGCTCCTTCTGTGGTCCAAGGGGCTCACGTGAGCTGCAGCAGGGGTACATCATCCCCAATTTCCACACCCTTCCCAGGCACACAGCACCACCATGGCCACACATGCAGCTACAAGCTTGGCCTCATAATGTGAGGACACAGAGGCTACAGAATGTGCTTCACCTCCAGCCACAGAGAATTGGCAGTGTCTGTACAGGTGAACAGCCTGCATGGGATCAGTTCCAAGCCTTGCCTTTTGCCTCCTCACCCCAAGGCCATGGAGCCTGTTTCCAGTAGGCTGGAAGCAGCAGAGTTACCAAAGGGAGAGGCAGCAGGCAGGAGGTGCTGCCCTCAATGCCCTGCACAGCCTCAGGCTCCTGTTGGTTTACCTGAAGTTCTCAGCTGTCAATATGAACATTCAAACAGCAATTCTGTACCTCTTGGAGAATACCCTACACACTCTGAAGACTCTTTACAGCACAGGTTTCTGCTGGAACCTACAGGAAGAAACAAGCCCACAAAACAGGAGATGGAGAGAAGAGATCCTACTATTTTAACACTGCTTTTTAGTGAATAATTACACTCATGCTACCCTCCATCTTTTTCAAATGCAGGAAGACCTCCCTGTAAAGCCTTAACTGGAAAAGTAGGAGTAAAAATAAATTACTTTGGAAAAGTTTTTTCCATTTATGCCTCCCCTTCTCCATAGAAATAGAGTTGTATTTCTCTGTAGATGAACAGGAATCATTAAAAGGAAGGGAAACAGATTTCCCTCAGGCTCACTTCTAAATACACTGCTAGCCTACCTTAAGTAATGGCCCTCATTTACCAAACTGCTGAGGGCCTGGCTGTTCCCACTGATTTCAGCTGACTCCACCTGAACTGCTGCATGCACTGAAAGGCCCTTACTCATCACTTACAAGTTTGAGGTTCCTGCTTCTGAAAACCTGCAAAAAATCCTGAAAATTACCAGGCAATACCTTATATTGATTTTTCAAATCTCTCCACAAGCAGAGCAATGATGGAAATACTCAGAGCCACAACACCAAACATGTACCTGTGAGCCCCAGGTGAGCAGTGGATGGTCACCCCTCCTGCTTCTTCCATCTCCAGCAGCTGTTGGAGTGCACAGCCCAGCCCTGGAGCTGCAGCAAGAGCTGCAGATACACAGAGCTGCTGCTCCTTGTCCTAATCTCTGAGGATGACAGGTAGGTCTGAGCTGCTTCTCTCTCTCCATTTTTTCCACCAATACAAGATGGAGAGCAGCATGCTTCCATTTACAGAAAATCGTTGCACTTAACTACATAAACTCAAGAAGCAAGTGTTTGGAAAAAGTATAAAATACTTGAAAAAATGAAGCAAAAGAGAAAGAGAAATACTCTTCAGACCAAGGAAACATCCAGAAACTACTCATTTGCTGCTGCTCACTGTTCTGAGACTACAAAATCAGAGATACAAGAAAAAAGAAAAGAATGAGAGATCTTTAGGTTGGAATATTTTTTCCCCAACAAATCCTTCAAGCCTTTTTATTTGATTTCTGCTTTGGGAGAATGAATTATCCAGACTTGATTCTGCCTGTCAATCACTGTGGACAGCAGCCTTCCCTGGCAGCCCAGTCATTAGGAGTAGTTAATACATACCCTCTCCTCTGCCATCTTACAGCAAAAAAAGCTCCCAGCTAATGAGTTCCATACCAGGGCATGATGAGGTCACCTCAAAGTAAAATACCAGAGAAGAACACTGGCCAGAAATATATCAGAAATTTTTGCTTCATCTGTGGCTGTAAAAAATGGATTTTTACTGCCAAAGAAGCAAATTAAAAACACCTTTAAAAGCCAACTGAAATATATTAGAACTTTCTCCATTTGGGAGAAAAAAATCCAGCAGAACCAACAAGGACCTTCTTAGAGATTTGCCCAGATTACCAGGAAAGCTGTGGAAGAATGATTTAAGAAAACATCACAAAGTCCCAAGAAGATTCTGTATCCAAAATACTGTCATCCCAGAATAAATCTGTCAGTTTGTTACATATCCAGGTGGTGTTTTCCTGTAGCTTTTTAAGATATTTGACATGCAGTTCTACCCTTGAGATGTGACACTGTGAAGATGGTACCTTCTTACTCAACAGATCATCTCTGCATGGATTTTCAGTCTCACCTCTGCTCGTGTTAGGATTTCATCTGCCTTTCACCATGATTGTGCTACAGATTCTATAGGATTCTGAGGGGGTTATCTATATCCTCAGGTTCACATGTCACTAGAGAACAATCCTGTGCTGGAGCATCTCAGGAAGGGCTCAGGGACCGAGTCCCTTTTCAGTGGGAGGCTGGTGTTGGCCACAGAGCACAGCAGCACGACAGCACTGCCGAGTGCAGCTCCTTGGAGCAGCTGAGCAGCCTCGTGGGCTTCAACTCTGACACCACTCACACCTGTGCAGCCTCTGGGAAAGTCACAGGGAGGCACAGGTAGAAATGAGAGCAGCATTTGCACTGCAAAACATTCCATGTGTGAACCAAGCAGCAGCTCCTTTCAGAAAGTCAATTCTGCGAAACCCAGGGTCTTACAGAAAGCTTTTTAACCAAATTTAAGGACTCACGTGGCAAAATACATGCAAAAACTTATATAGGCAAGACTGTAGCCCTCACTGATGATGCTTTTGCAAAACTACTTGACAGTAGAACAGTTCAGAGCAAGTCAGCATCACCACAGTGTGTATTTTCAGAGAGAAACGGAAAAAACAAACAGATCCAACATTTCTGTGTGGAGTTGCAGGGTTTGCTGTACTGGGGCATACAAACCATCCAGTTTGATTCCCTGTTTCTGGAAGCAGCTTGCATGGCATGGTTTGAGCAGAGTCAGAAACAAAGCACTCCCTTGTGCTGCATTGAGCCATCTGTGCCAGACCTTATCCCTGGAGAAGACCTGCCCTGGGACCCTCCAGGTTATCTGACAAAACCTCACAGCCTCATGCTTTGCAGCCCAACTCACCATAATCTGATCTGAAACCAGGCTCAGAAAATAAACTCAGGAGAGGCACTCTTGAACTACTGTTTGTCAAAGGAGAGAATGTTTTTAATCAAACAGATATTTGCACTTTTTTCTTTACAAAGATAGCACAAAGTAAGAGATCAAAACATCAACAGAGCCAAGTGTTCTGCTTTTTGTCCTCAGCATACTTTGCAATACTTTCTACTTCAATTTAAAGTCTGCTCACATAATCTAACACTCACTGGAAAGTGGAGGAAGGCAGAAAGACAAGGACAGAGAGTGTGAGAGTCCATCTGAATCCAGAGCAGTGTGAGTACACACACATGTATTAGCCTGTGTTTTCTAGCATACTTCTAATGATCTTAACTCATCACCACCATGCACAGCTAATCAGAAAAATGGCTTTGTACTTCCTACAGTATAGAGGGACAGTAAAAATCATTTTCTCAGGAATGCAAAGCCTCAACAGAAGACAGAATATGACCAAAAAAAAAAAAAAAAAAGGAACACAAAAATAAACTACACTGTACACTGTATATTTGTTTGACATGTACCACTTTAAATCATTTGGAGTTTTCTTAGGTTCAAGCTTCAGGGAGAGTATTTTAGGACCAATATTTCAAAAGCCACCAAGTTACTACACAGTGCTGGATTGGACTCTGGAGGGGAGTGCAATATAAAAAAAACATGGGATTGAGAATCGATATGGCAAATCTCAGTTTGCTCTGTTTTGTTGTTTACTGAGAAGTGGGCAGGAAGAGAAAGGGATCCTTTTACATAATCTGCAAGCCCTTTACATTTCAACTTTTAGAAGTCCCCAGACAGCAGACAAGCATCAGGATCCGTGCAGCTTGAGCATACATAGCTGTACATAAGGACAAATCTTTTTAGGTTCAGCAGCTTTTGAAGATGAGGCTCCCTTAAAATGCTTCAAATACAAGACACAAGTCAGTACCCACAGCTGCAGACTGCTCCAGTGGTTTGTTTCTGCCTTGATTCAGAGGATTATTAATGTGATTTGTTACTGTTTCCAGGATCAGCAATCTAAACCTGGCATGTCCATGTGTGTGCCTGTAAGCTGTGCAAGCCACAGGAGTGACAGGAGAACTGATGGAGGACCAGCTAAAGAAAACTGCTGAGGAAGCCCAAAGAGCCCTCAGGAAGGCTGCACACCTGAGTTCATTTTTCATGATTTGGGGACCACATTATTCCAGCAGCTGGCAACAGAACAACTGAATATTCACAGCTGTATAATATCCAGGTAGGGAAAAAGCTTTTTAATATGGAAAAGTAATTTTACAGGAGCACTTATGATATTTCCAGTACAATGCACAAACACCATGGTGGTTTTTGACATGGGTGCTACCCAGACAGAATGAGAAGATAAAGAGAGACACAGAGACACAGAGAGCACAAATGTCTTTGGGGTCTGGATTTTCACATATTAGGTCACTGGTGAAACAATGGAACAGGACCCAGATCCTTGGGAATCTTCTTCAAGGCCTTTTCCTTGTGTCACTGTAGCTGAGAAAAAAACAGCACTTCTAACAGGCATAATGATGGGATTCCATGGAAGAATATTTCATGGCTGGAAACCAGCTCACAGCAGCCTTTCCATTTCTTATTTTAATGTGTCATCTGTTGAGAACAAAGAGAACCATCACAATATTAAAGCAATTTCTCTCTGACCCGTAATGATCTCTAATTCACTGGACTCTGCAATTTGCTTTGTACTGGAGGTTAAGTATAGCTGCTGTAGCTGAGGGCTGAAGGATGGCATTATCTTACTCTGCTCTGTATGTCTCTGTCTGCAGTGCATATATGTCATTTCTTACTAGAATGTACAGAGAAAGGAAGATCAGAATGCAGATTCATACTAGGATGTGCTCATGCTCTGAAGATGACTTTAATATAAAACCAAAAAGTAATATTAGCTTTGTCACACAATTTGTTCTTGAGGAACAACACTTTCATTTGAACAGGATAACTCTGCTAGCCAAAGATGGGTTTTTACTTCTGTTGAAACCACATTTCTACTGTGAACAATATGAATTGCATAAAAGCTTTTTGTAACACCCAAATTGTATTCAAAACATATAACGAGGGCAGCTCTGACTCTGACACTGCATTGATGCAGTAGATACAATGGAGATGTGAATATCAACATATAACTGCATTATAAATGTATTCAATATGTTTCCCAAACTAATTGGTTTGTCATCTAATTGCCCTTTACAAAATGGAGCTGACAGGACCAACAGTGGCCTCATCCTTTCATTCACTTTTTGGAAACCATTTGGAGCTCAGGTCTGGGTGTAGCAGGTTAGACAATGCAGATTGATGAGGCAGAAAAGCCTGAGAAGACAGGCTGCTTCCTGAGACAGGATCAGAGGCCTCTGTGTGGGATGTCTTTCATGGTAAAAGGCTTTCTCAGGGAATGCTCAGCTCCTTGCTGCCCTACAGAAATAGCTCTGGTGGAACAAAAGAATCTTCAATTTGAGCAGTGTGAGAGCAGATCCTAACTGAAGGTTCAATCTTCAAAATCGCAGCACAGCCAACAGAAAAGAGCTCCCAGAGTAATTCCTGAGGTTAGACCTGCTGCTCCACAACACTTTGGTTCCATGTTCAGGATGTCCCCTCCATAAAGAATTCACTGCAGTGCCAGCCAGAGACACAGATGTCAATAACTGAAGAGAGTCCTGTATAACAGACAAGTTTTCCTGCTCTGTTGAAGATCCCCAATTGTCCAGCAGAAACGTGCCATGGATCACTACCCTTGCAAGTACAGACATGTGAACATAGTCACGGAATTCGTGGCAAAACTGAGGATTTAGGAGTGCATGTTTGGCAGCAGTCCTCTCTTCACTAATCCAGTGAGCAGTCAGTTACCCCTCAGTTACTATGCAATTTCTCATAACAACGTTTAAGAAGACCTGAAGTTGGTTCAACCTAAGTTTGTCAGATAACACTTACTAATAAGCAAAATCCAACAACCAGGAGTGCCAGAATATCCTGAACAGAGGGGATGTTGAGCCTTAGTTTTGAAAAACAGGTGAACTGAAGCACATCTGCAGCTCCCAGGGATCTGTGTATGCAGCAAATACACACTTGCAGATGTCAGGCTTGTCTGCCAATGCCACAGCTGAAGGACAATTGCCTTCAAAGCTTCTGGAAAGGACTTAAATTATTTTAATGGCCTTTCTGCTTGCTTGTCAAACACTTTTCTTATCTGAGTTAAATGTCATTAACAACTCATTTGTTTAGTGCTCAATTAAAAACAGAGGGGAATCAGACTAATCAGTTTAGGTTTGAATTGCTTCCTTTTCCAGTTTGATTCACAGAAATTAAGCCTAGACTACAGCTCACAGTTCTGCTTTATCCCTCATGAAGATTTGTTTCTCTTCCCCTGTGTCTTAGTGCATCTCTCTTTGTGGTAGGCTGAAGTCAGCTCAGACAGCCTGAACACCACTCTGTTGTTGTTAGATTTCCAGCAGTGCAGGAGATTGCTTAACATTAACATCCTCCAAATCTCATCGTTCACTTATATTTAAAACAATAGGTAAGAGATGTTTTTATTGATAGGCAGTTTAGCAATGCTTGACAGAGTTCCTTTAACATCAAATTTCACCAACAGTTCAAAATGTTCCTATATAAAGTGGCTGCCTCACCTAAGTTTTTATGGCCTGTTTATAGGCCTGAGAAAAAGGTCTTTAAAATAAAAACGCTGATGCAACATTAACTACAGCAGGCATCTCTAGATAACGTCCTTTGATAACACCTAAAATGACTGGGGTTTAAGGATGTTGTTATAATGAGAAAGGAGGGTATTTAGAGCTGCAGGTGGCATTGTTTCCAATCTAAGAACACGACTGGGTGCAGAAATTGATGTGGCTCTTATTTTCAAATAATACCTAAGACTATGATATATGTTGCTCTGAAAGGCTGTAGGCAGAGAAACAGGTGGAAAGGAAAGTGTTGCTAACAGGGATGCAGTGGTGAACAACTGACTTTCAAAGCCCAAATCCACATCCTGTACCATGACCTTCAAAGGCTGGCCAGATGGCATTGCATAGATCTGCCCTGGGATTTTGCTAAGTATTAGAAAACGTGCTACTCAACTGTTTTATCCTTTAAGTTTCCCCAGGGATCCATATGTCTGCACCACCCAGACCAGAAGAAGTTGGTCTCTATAGTCCCTTTCTCTGTAGAAATGGGCAAAGTACAAACAAAGTACAACAGGACCAGGGATACCAAGCCAGCAAAATGGACACACAAACTTTCCAAAGCTTTTTCATTTACACACACGAAGGATTAATTTCTTGAATGGAAAGTACCAACCTAATGTGAAAAAAGCAAAGGGACAAATGATTTATACACACAGACATTTCCTTGCTTGGAGGAGGAGCAGAGCAGGGCTCCTTCTCTAACAGGAGTGAGGGACACCAGAAGCAGGAAACAATCTCAGTGTGTGTCAGGGGACAGTGTGTGTCCCCTTTTAGGGACTGCAGCAGTTTGTCAAGGTCTAGATAAGGATACATGGATGACAAGAGCTGAGATGACCGGCTGGCAAAATACTGTCTTGTTAAACCTGGGATGAATCTGTTAGCTAAGAAACCTCTTATTTCCTGAAAATAAACCCCTCATTCCTTCTGTTCCAATCTTTGTGTCTCACATTTGCACCACCACCCTACAGTGCCAGTTTAGTGGGGCTGCTTTAGGGCCTTATCAAGCTCATCATTTATCAATATTGCCTCTCAAATAAATCAATCTGACTAGAACCAAACACAGCAACAAAGCTTACCACACATATTTTCCATTCATTTTTTGAGGCAATCACCAGTGTGGCAATGGCTCTTGTCCTTTTTGTTCTGAAAACCTGACAGCTTGGAGCTGAGCAGATTTCAGACACTGCATGGTAAGAAGAGAAATCTGCACTCTTTACACTCACTGGTGGGAATTCAGCTACAGCAATCACTCAAACACAACAATGTCTGTTCAAGAGCAGTTTGACCACTGCATCAATCCTAAAGTTTCAAACAATATTGAAATGTTGCAAACTGAAATGGCATAACACTGAAAAAATTATTACTTTAAAGATTACGTTGGTTTTCTTAAAAGTTCTGACGACTACATGAGAAGAAAACAAAAAACTGAAATCACTTGTTTTTGTAATAATTTTTGTTCTATGGGTTGTTAGCAAATAATTCCTTTCTAGAATTACAGACACAATATCCTACATCTAATCTTGCAAATAGGAATGTGATCTATTTAATTTAGATGTTTCAACTTTGAGTGTAGCTGTCAATACCAACAATAAAGGAAAACATCCACACAATTTTGGTTTGGGTGGCTTTTTAGCTTGCATCAAATTTACATATGCATGTAATATTATAAAAAAATTACTATGGAAGTAAAACACCACATAATAAATATATCTGGGTAGAAGAACAAGCACCTGGGCATCTCTAATTCTAGTATTCCTTAATATTTAAATGAATAAATGGTTTAAGAGCTTAATATTCTAATATTCTCTTGTTCCTGCTTTCTGCATGCGGTAGAGTACAAAATGCTACCAGGCATTTCTGATTTATCCACTTGTAAAGCACAAGAATGTGCCAGGCAGAAATGAATTTGAAAATAAAATCCCCCAGTGCCACACAGTGCTGCCCCAGTGCCACAGCTGCCCCAGAGCTCCAGAGGCATCAGTGCTGGGGGAGCTCAGCTGGGCTCAGGCAGCTCCTGCAAACACCAACCACTGCACTGCAATTCCCACTTGTTGCGTCAGCACAGGAGCCAAAGTTTTGGGGTTGTATTTTTTTTTTTTTTCTGTTCTAATTAACATTGCAAATCAGTGCAAAAGGAATTTGCCAGATCTCATCTGTCAAAACACTTATGGATATCGTGTGAAATATGTGTTTCTACACTTCATATTAGATGCAAAAAGTGTGCTGAGGGAGACCTGAAGAGCAGTTAGCTTGAGAATTCTGACTCAAAAGATGAGCTCACCATTCTGTTCTCTATGAAATTGGTTAAGAACAGCATTTCCACAAAAGCCAAGATTTCTTCCTTACTCAAGGAGCCTAAACCCTTGTACTGTTTGGAAGCTGCTCTTGATCACACACCATTTATCCAGCCACTATCCACATACAGGGAGAGACTGGAAAAGATTAAACCAAAGATCATTCTTATTGTTCTCCCCTTTTCTCTCTTATCTACCAAAGGACAAGTTCTGCCTTGTGAGTCTCAGGGGAAGTACAGCATTATCAATGCAGGAAAAGGAGGGTACCAAGTCAACATTAATCAAATCCAAGCAGTGAGTAACGAATGGTGCTGGTGTAAGAAACCCTAACAGGCTGAATAAACACTGGACCACAGATCACTTCATTAATACAATTGCTTTGCCTTATTGCTCTTCTAACCTTTTTTTTCCCTTTTGATTTATATTATGTGATAGAAGCCTGAAGACATTAGTCTTGACCACCACTCCTCGCCAGCATGCTTTTAAAATGTGTTTTCTATTAACCATAATTGGGAAATCTAGGCTTTTCTCCTAGCTTTGCTTCTAGCTTTTGGGGATTTATGGAGGTTGATTTTATAGCTTTTCCTTGGAAGGGCAAGAGTGATGAATCTGTAACAGAGATTTCTTTTCTAGCTCCATTGGAGGCTGAGGATGGCAACAAATATTAGAAACAGTTTGTACAAGGTTCAGTTTCCCTGCCAGTTAGTCTGTAGCCTCTTCTTTTCTCCATGGCTCCTCAGCAGTAAAAAAAATCACTGAGATGAAATTTTACAGTGAAAAATCGTACTACAAATCCTGCAGAAAGAATGAACCACACTCTGGGAGCTCAGCCCATGGGGGGAGGTGTAGCCATCCATTACCTACCCTACTGCATCAGAGGGGAGACTTTTTATTAAGGTTTTATGAGGTGAGTTTTGGCAATGTCCTTGGGATCACTGACTTCCTGCCAGGCAGCAGAAACAGAGCCACAAACCATACGAGCAGCTGTGATGGCTGGTGCTTGCAATGCAAGGGGGACCTCTACATCTCTGACAACATTTACTTATTTGGGTGCTCCATATTTCAGGGAAGAAAGATGTGTATTGGTTAAGATCTGCTTGTAAACATGATGCTGAGAGCTGGACCTCTAGGTACAATACATGGCCACATAAATCTTACTCAGTATGAAAACATTTGTATTGAATACTGCCTATATATAAACCTTAAATACTCCAGCACTTTAAGAAAAATCTATATTTTATGGATTAAAATATGCATAAGTTTAAATTTATCTGTGCATTTCTTCTTTGGAAACTGTTCCTTGAGAATAACATTAATATTTATTACATTTTCCATGTCTGAGCAATTATATGGGCATAAATTCTTCAGGAGCTGATTCTGCAGGACCTGAGTGGTTACATGGAATTCTATTTATGTCAGTGGGATTGCAGGTAGGAACCTGTGCTCGGCCTTTAAGACAGCCCATTCCTCTAAATTCCTCTCTGGGCTTTGTTTGCATGGGCTCTGGCATGCTTTGATACCTCTGAGAATTTATTCTCATTTTCTACAAGAAAATACAGATCTGTAAATAAAAATTGAACGAGCACATTGAATTATCAGGTTAGCTGGCATCCTTGATTTCCTCACTGGAAAAGGGAGCTTCTATCAAGAGCACACTGTCAGTTGCTAAATACTTGATTGTTTTCCAGAACTACAATTCAGATTGCTACTTGCAGCAAATCTATAAAGCAAAAGACATTGAAATGCAATTAAAAATAAGATTAAGGCCAAAAAAATCACGGATCCATGTTATCTGCATCCCTGAGAGAAACAGCAAATCAAATTACACTGAAGGGAAAAGTAAATGATGAATCTACTAAATGAGAATGATTCTTCACAAGATGAGCAAATTAACACCACAGTTCCATTTCAATATGTACTTCCCACACCACCAAAACCCCCTCTCTCCTTCTGGCTTGAGGAGAGTGTACCCTCAGCTGGCAAAGACAGAATGCTAGCCACTCTGAAAGGTGACTTTTTTGGACAAATGAGGAAACTTTAATGAATTCCCCACTCTGCAGACGGCTGTAGTATATGTTAGAGCACCTGCTGCAACTCACTTCATATCACATTGCAGTTATGAAAAATAGTTTGCTATTTTGGAACCCTCTGGCAGCCAAAGTGAATCACTGAGGGCCCAAAGCTCATTTATCTTTTGTCAGAACTGAAGCCAAATGAACGCCATCTTGCCCAGCAGCTGAAGAATGGGGGAAAAAAAAACACTCTGCAAGTAAAAATAACCAGAAGAGTTTGCAAGAGTTGCAAAGACAAGTGACTTCTGGCAGGTAATAAAAAGCTTTTCACAACTCACTCAAGCTTTTTAGACCGAAGTATTTCATTCAGCGTCCTGAGGAAAGGAATAGGGAGGGGTAAGCAGGGTGGGGCAGGGAGGGAGTGAGCAGAGAGATGGTCTGGAAGAGGGAGGAGAGGAAGTGCAGAAGGAGAGTCTGAGCCAGCCCGGCACTAGCACGGCTGGGTGACCTGCTGGCTGCACACAGAATGACAAGTTTAGCATTTTAGAGCCAGCTGTCACACAGATGTGAGGCAAGAGCGGCCCTGACAGGCGCTCCACTCCTCCAAAGCAGCAAAGGCAAACCTGAGCGATGCTGCTTGGCAAAGCCTGGCAAAGTTGTAGGACGGGTGGAAGAAATTGGATGCTCTAGATTATAAATACAGGGACTAGCTGCTCTTTCAGTACTTTTAACCAACAGACACATTATCTGTGCTACTCTCAAAAATCCACACTGCTTTGGCTTCCCATAGCTCTGTTGAAACCAATAATTTCACCATTTGGGGGTTGACTTCCTTCAGGATTTTATGTAGTTCTTAATAGCTTGCTAAAAGCAGAGAGCAAGGTGATAAACTCACCACACACACCACAGTTGTTCATATGGGATCCTTCTCCATGTATTTCCATTTTGAATGTTTCAGTGAATAACTGACCATTATTTTATTCACTTTATTTATTGAATGGAGGCAATGTTACCTGCATTTGCCCCTAGAAGATCTCTGTGGTCACTGACATAAAGCAAAAACAGTTCCTCTACAGTCCTGAAGTCCAGCAACATGTTGGTATTTTTTCCTTAGCAAAATGCAGGAAACACATAGGGAGAGGTAGGATCTTCTACTAGACCAACTAGAAAAGTTTGAAACCTAAAAGATTTTGTCACTAAAGGCCTTTTCCTCTTCCAGCTGTGCTTGCTGGTCTAAGGAAAGATAGGCCTTCTGTAAAGCCTGCATTTTTAAAGTATGCAATAATCATCTATCTGAATGTGAGGGTGTCTCAAGCTCAGAGATGCAGACACATTATCTTTCTTCTTTCCCTTATGTCTGCTAAGGGACACATTCATGAGCATGTTTTGGTTGTACATTCAAGCTTTAAAAGCAAATATTTTGTTCTGTGGCCATGAAGGATATACAGGAGTCCTTGCAATCACTGTAAGAGGAATTTTAAGGCAACCTATTTCAAGGAAAAAGATAAAGCCAGGCATTATCCCTGTTTCATGTGTGACCATTACACAGGGTTCATGTTTCCATAAGAACACTTTCCTCTCATGCTTCCTAATTGTCTTTTTCAGCTATTAAAGACACTATTCAGGTATTGTTAGATACATACTAATAAATGAAATACACAAGATATGGAATGATCCACGGAATGAAGTTACACTTTCAAGTTGAGTAAAATCTGAACGCAGTTGTTTTACTTTTTCCCATTTCTTTTCCCCAGGTGGGGCTACAAACATCACCCTTGGAGTTTATAATACAAAGAACATTAAAATAAAGCATCGCTCTTTGTTTTCTGCAGAGTTTAATGTACCTCTGTGTAACTGGATCTTCATGGCTAGATGCCCTGATACTAATGTTTACTTCATATACAAAACAAAAACATGTGGAACAATACAGGGAATCAAACAAAGACAGGTCAATGCTTTTAGGTAGAAAAACTTTGACTCAAGATGTTGCCAATTTATTTAATTTATTCAAGATTATTATATAAGATTATAATTTATTTAATTTATTCTGTTTACAGATCTTTTAAAACTTGTTATTTCTCTAGCTTACAAATAACCATTGACTTCCAGCCAATGAGGCTTCTCTTGATTTCCCTGGGACCCAGATCACGGCTTTTAATTACCTTTGATTCTTTGACATTTTGATAATATGATTTTAAACACTTCTTGTACTGAGCTTCAACTGGAAAGCTAAAGAGTTTTAAATAATTCTCACCAATCCAATTCCTTTACTTGCATCAGTTTAAGTACACCACAGACTGTTCACAAATTCAAGAAGAGTCTCAGAAGAACAACAGGAAAGCAGGAAATGAGCAATGCAGCAGCATCATTTATAAACAGAACAATAACACAGCCTCCCTCTTAAAGACCTGAGAAATTCAACATGGGATTCTTACACAACAGTGTCAGTGTTCATGACACTTGGAATCACTTCTTTAAAAATCTATTCTATATAAAAATCACGTAAAGAACAGAAAAGCTGCCATTATAGTCCCCAAATCTTCTTTGAGCTGCATGTCAGCAATGACATTTGAACAGTGAAATCTTATATCCCGGGTTTAACTTCAAATTCAAATTACAGGAAAAACCTTGTCCCCCATATACAGCAAGCAGCACTAACTTGATAACTCAGTTCCTGAGGTGGTTTCCCACGTGTTCAAGTATTCTGCTCCAACCCAGATTCCCTCTGCCACATCAAAGGTGAATGGAGTTACAAAATACGCAGATTACACCAAATTATTCAGGTTAATCATGACAGGAAGAGTGTGAAGCTCTTAAGAGGGAGCCTGGTGAGCAAGCAACATTGTCAAATGTGAGATCCAAATGCAATTAAATGCCAAATGCTCTACACTGGAAGGAATAATCTGAATCACAGCAGCAACTTACAGGCTCTGCATTCCATCGTGACAGACATGTACATCTTTGCAGATAACTGAATGAAGAAACAATCCCAAACAAAATATAATAAAAACCCTGAGATGCAAAGTACATTATACAGAAAAGAAATTAGGAAAGCAATTTTGATTCCATATATGTAATTCAGAAATCTAATCTCCTTTATTGGATTGGGGTTTTTTGACTTTGAAAAGAAGTAGGAAAACATGATGGAGTGTTTTATGAGTGGCAAATACTAAGAATGATCAGAAGCATTGAAAAAATCCTCACCATATATGGAGCTGAAAGAGTCAGGGTTTTAATCCTCAGACAACCTAAATGCAGGGAGACATGACTATTTTGACCACAGTAAACAGAAATAAACAGAAATCTGGTGAGAAGACTTCTGGTTAGAAATATATTTCTCCAAAACAGTTAGAGGAAAATAATTTTCTTTTTAATTACAATTAGATTGTACAGCTTATTTCCAGAGACTGATGGCCAAGAACTTCACAAAATTCCAACAAGCTGAGATACAATGCTGGGAAAAAATTTCTGAAGTAAGGAATATTCAGAAGTATATTCACCTGGCCTAAGTCAGCCTTCAGCCAGGGGTGGGCAGAGAGCAGCTAATGGACGGCACACACAGGGCTAAAGCAGCCAGAGCATCACTGCTGCAGGCAGTTTTTACTCATTCAACAGCAGTGATTTCATAGATTACAATCTGCATTTCTGTCTCTGCTACAACTTTCTTTCATCACACTCCTGCTCCTGCACTTCAAGCTTTTCTTCTAGCAGAATAAAAATAATCTTAATACGTCAAAGAGGAAAGCTGTAAGAATGATACCTGCCACTTTGCCTCACGCCATGCTTTGGGGAAGTTTTCAATTAAGAGCATACAAAAACAAGTGCATCATGCAGGAAACGGGCAACATTTAATGATATCAACGTGACTACATGTGTTGGGAGGCATCTCAGAGTCTGAGGCTTCATTCAGTTGCAGTTTCCATGCCCAGAACAGATCAGTCAAGATATTTGTGAGGTGAACTGAATACTGAGAGTACCATTCTTTAAAATGCTTGTCATGGACCCACTCTATGCTTTTCTGTTTCAGCACTTCATATGTAACAATTCACCTGCCCCCTGCCTTCCCCAGCCACTTCTTTAACTTGAATTAGAGCTGCAGCATAAAGCTGGTGTGGCCAATGGGCTCAGTTTGTAAGGCTCAAAGAATTCACTTCCAGTTACCAGGCTGAGGGATTCAAGCAGAAAACACCTCATCTCCAAACAGAAAATGTAAATGATTTGGATAGAGCCTTCTAGATTTCTGATGGTGCTCATGAATCAGACATTTTGACACGTTTGGGCTCACAGAGAAAGCCACTAGCAATTCCAAGAGTCAACTGTTCAGCTCCAGGCAGAGGTTTGTGGGCAAAAGGGGCAAAGAGCACCCATGGAAATGAAGGGGGAAAGCAGCAAACCTTCCCACAGGGGCTCTGCTGGGGAGGGGAGGAAATGCAAGGTAGACACATCCCAGTCTGCTGTTTCACAGGACAAGAAACTCTCTGTTAATAGGGATTTGCAGGAGATTTTGATATAGGCTCTGTACTGCCAAGTGACCTCACTTAAACAGAGGTTCCTCTCTCTGGGAATAGATAATATCCAAACTGACAAACAAACCCTACATTATATATATATAATGCTATGCTCCCCACACTACTTCAAGCTTTTTAGCTGAAATTCATTATTGTTCTTTAGCAGAGTTATTCAGGTGCTGTAGCTTGTTTTCATTTCACCTTTTTCACATGAAGAAAAAGACTCTGATTTCCCCTCCTATTCTGAAACCATTTCACCACTCACCATTTAAAAAAGAAGAATGGGATGTGTCACTTGAAATTTTCTCTTGAAAATATTTATGCATTGAAGAAAGCAGTGCTTCTCTCCCTTCTTTAGAGCCTACAATATAAAATTAATCTAGGAAAATCAGGCACGTCAAAGCAGATCTCCCTAGAAACACATTGCAAAAAGTGCAATGATACCATGGCTCTGGAAAAGGCCAAGGCAGTTCCAGCAGAAATGAAACTATACCAGTATTCACCCTGGTCGCACAGCCTTTGAATTTGGAACCCAGTTCAAGGAAGTACCATAGCTACGGTGCATGGAATTTTGTGGACTGTGTTCTGCTCTTTCTCCTGCCAGAGAGGAAAAATCTACTGTGTTACTCGAATACTGAAATTCTTTCATATGCAAATATGTCAGGCAACAGCAGAGCCTCCAGGGCACTGGCAAAACCTGAGAGGCACCAGACTCCAGCGAGCTGCTCGTTAAAGGTATGTTCTGATCAGGACTGCAATCTAAAGGGATTCAAGCTGTATCCACTCCCTTCCTTCCCACAAAATACAGGACATCGGGACTTGCAGAAAATTCCTGATCAGCTCTAGTTTCCTCATCAGGAAATACAAATGCAATGGATTGGTCAAAACGCAGAGAGCTTTCCTAGGAATGTATCGAGTTCAAAGACATGCTAATCAGAACGGGTTTCTTAGGTCCACAGCGGATTTCCAGGTCAGAGAGAAAGGCATTCTTCCATCTCCTTTGTCTTTAGCAGCCTGGCATCTGCAGGATGCCAGCGGGATGGGAGTGACTGATCCCACACACGCACCGGGACTCGGGTCTGTCCTCACCCTCCAAGTACGGGATTATTCCCCTCTGCAGACATACCAAGGGATACTTTCAAGTCTGAAATCCTCGTGGCTAAATACATTTCCTGCACAGCTTTAAACTACCTCCCACTGCAAGTTTCCTTCTGCCAACACAAAGGTTATGCTGTGTCATACTGACATAGCACAGAAAATAACACTTCAGGTAAAAATGCCCTTCAGACAAGGACAGGCTGCTTTTGCCCTGAAACATAAGACTGGGCCTATTTTTCAGTGGGATGCTCAAAACATTTCAGAGACAAGGGATAAATTTTTAAACCAACATGATGTGAAATGAAAACAACAAAACAACCCAAAGACCCCCCACGACTTTAGAGGTAGGAGAAATGAGGTATGTTTGCCCTAGAGCACACGGGCAGCAAGGGGAGGCAGGAGAGAAAGGCTCTGCATCTCCACTTCTGACAGAGAGAAGCTCCTCCTTTTTCTTATACATCCTCATCACAAAAATTTGCTGCTACCTGTGTGGGTAGAGAGCCTGTTGTATGTTGTTTAAATGATCTGGCTCACACTTCTGCAGAAAAGTCTTCTCAAATAGCTTTAACTACTAAACATCTGCTGGAGGTGTTTCTTATGCCAGAAAAATGTCACATCAAGAAGGTCACTCACATTGTGCTAACACCTTAATAAGTTATTCTTTCTTTGTTTGCCTTGATGCTCTAATATTTAGAGACATTTGAAATTTTCTACACTACTAGCAAGCAGCTTGTTCAGAATTCTGGAGTGAAGGTTACATTGAAAGTGTCCTTTTCCTTTCAGATGAAGTTTGTGTGCAGTACTCCAAAGCAATCTAAGAAGCTCTGTCCTCATTAATCTAAGTTTGGAGTCTGAAAGTACAGTATCAAAAGGCTTTGCTCCCCTGCCTGTGCTGCATAATTTCTCTCTCTCTCTGCTCTCCTCCTCCCCATTTTACCTTTGTAAAAGGTAAAATAATAATAGATAGCTTTTTAATGTTCCTGTGTTGGGCAACAACCTGAACTATGCACAATGAGATACAGAAGAGACAGTTGTCTGTACTTACAATTTCATCTCCTCTGTAAATTCTTCTCGTTATGGTCTGTTCTTCACCACTTTACATTATTCCCCAACAGTAGCAAAGCACAGCTCACTAAGCACAGGATTGTGAAACTTGCCCACTGTTTCTATATCAAAACTGAATCCCTACTTACAGGAATTACTCACTATTTACATAATGCAAATGGTCTGTCACACACAGAAAGAAATTTGGCTCTCCATGTTGTAAACGTGGCTGTGTTGACAGACAGACTTTGAAACTCAGCTCTGGGGACTGCACTGGGTTTCTGATGAGGTATTTTAAGAAGGGTGTGAGGCAGTACAGCAGAGCAATAGGAATCAGAGAGCAAGACAGATCTCTTTCTAGTAAGGCGGTGGACAGCAACACTGCACATTCATCCAGCTTTGTGGATAAAAGGAGCAGAATTTAGCTAATCCTCACACACAGAAGCACTGCTATTACAATTGCTCACTCAGCCATTCTGGGGTGAATCTGGATCATTTGGGTTTTAAGACTATTATGATGGCTTTACATTTCACTGAGCAGACTATTACATGTATAATTCAGAAAGACAGTGAATACTTAAATGTGGATTCCAAGTTCTCAGTGCAGAAGAAAACACTGGACAGTTCAGACCTCAGAGGATATCATCTCTTACCAAGTATTGGGACAAAACTAAGTATTTCTAGTAAAATATATACAGCATTTCCACACACTTCTGGGAAGAATAAATAGTCTTTATATTGCTTGTTTTGGGCCCTTCAACTCCCCTAATCCTACAGTAGAAAAAAAAGAAAAATTATCTGAACATATGAAATTTAATTTCTCTGTTTTACTGCACTACCCTAATGTACTCATTGTTTGTTCACCATTTATTTATCCTTCCAAACTTAACCTCCATATCTTTTTTTTTAATTTTTTAATCAGTGGATTACTGAATTTTGTACTTCACTGCTTCAGAAATATAAAATTTTCATTTGCTTTTATGGTTAGAGCACAACACCAGAAAAGTGAAAGGCAAATTACTGAAGAGAAAGAAAACTTCCAGAGACACACCTATATCTGAGAGCTTTTAACCAAACACTGCAAATGTAATCAGTGTTCAGGTGAAAATAGCACAGGATATTTTAAAACAATAAGGCACAGAATAGGCAGAATAGCCTTGTATTTATTTTGACGCAAAGCACGGATTCTTGCCACCATCACAAATCTGCCTCTGTGCAACTTACAAGTCATTTTTACAATTGCACAGCCACATTTGTGTCTTCCTGAAAATTCCCTGTTGAACAGTTGGTTTGCCTTCCTCACATTTGGCCTTGAAACCAGATGGAACAGGGTGGGAAGAAGCCAGAGGAACCCCTTCAGCAGAGAGAACTGATACAAGGCAACTGCCCCTGGTCCAAAGGCCCATGGCACAGTTTCCTGCTTTCAACAGAGACCAAAAGCAGAGTAGAAATGCACATCAGGCAAAAATGCTGCTTCTTTGGAGCACTGACTGCAGCTGAGTCTCCAGGTATTTGCAGCTCAGCAGTTTCCTCAGCTAGAGCAGTTGCTGGGTGTTTAACATCCTTCCAAGGATTTCTCTTCCACAAACTTGTGCAGGCTCTTCTACAACAGCCCTGCTGGACTTACAGAGAAGTGTTTCACAGATAAATACAAAGCAATTTTCAAGCCAAGAATCTGTGGAGAGAAGGGGAGGCATGGCCTGAAGAGTACATGAAGAACCTACAGCCTCTTCCAGATGAGATTTGTATCTGCTCTTTTAGAGTTCATGCCAAGCAACAGAAATGAAAGCATAAATTTATGCTGCTGAAACATCTAGGTGATCAACACTGACCCTTGAGAAGGTAAGGTGTGAGGGATCACCACTGTGTCTAGTATGGAAATGCACAAGGGAAGAGGTAAAGCTGCCATCTCCTGTGGCCAGGGGAAACAAATCCCAGGTAACTTTTAAGTTTTCAAGCCTGAAGAAAGCATCCTGACATACACTGTCACACCCTGGCAGAGGGTCATCATCTGGGAAAAAAGGCATCAAAAGCAAGAGTGGACAAACCAGTAAGTGACCCTCCAGGTTCTGCAGCTGTGGCACTCTGGATACTTGGAAAACATGCATGTTTGAACCTTCAACAAGGCTGCTCTCTCACACAGCCCAGGTTATTTAACTGACCTGCACACGCCCAAATCATGAGCAGACTGGAAATTCTCTCTTCAGACCACATGCTCAGCCAGCTGAACTCCACCAGTGCTAGTATCCATGGAAAGGGAACCAGCTTCAAACTCCCTAAGACATTCCTCATTTAGGATGTCAGTTAACTGTATCCACTTTTAAATGTCCAAAGCATCAGTGCTAATCTACTGCTTTTATGAGACACAGTTGATGTTTAACTGATACAATTTGAAGGGTTTTGTTTTTAATTCCTTCTGCAAAGTCTGACCTCTTTTAATGACTCTCAATAATATTGCTTCATTTCCTAAATGTTAGCACTTTTTTATTAAAAAATTGACACATTCTTTTAAGCTACTTCTTAAAAGATTAATCATTATTGACATTAAATGCCAGGGCATTTTCCCCAGTCTTTTTGGTCAGTCACAAAAAATAAAAGATTGAAAATTATTTAGATGTGTGTAGGGATCACACAGGATACAGGTTCTACATGAGACCACAAAGACTGCAGCATCTTATGGTAACAGCACCACGGGGCCACACACTGTTCTAGAAGACAGGTATCAATGTGATGTCTAAATTAATCTGCCCTTTATGCCAAACTCCTATTGACATTGAAGAGCTCTGCACACAAACTAGATAGAATACAATGTGAAAATAAAGTGGCAGCATCAACTGAAGTTCCTTGTTCTCCTGAGTTTGTCAAGGCTTTGTTACTTGGCAGCTTTTCATACAATATTTATTATGGCTGCAATTTTTCCCCATTAACATGTTTTAATCTGGGAAAAATGTCACATTTTTCTATTTTAAACATCCGAAGCCTGACATTTTTTGTGAGCTCATCTTTAGTAGATCGCTTTTTGTTCTAACCTCGGAGGATTGGAGAAAAGATGCTTCTCCTATCTTCTTACTTCTTTTTCCTTTGAAGTTTGTACATTCCCTGTATTTTGGGTTTGTGTGGTATACAGATTCTCACAATAGAGTGAAGTCACAGACAGTGTTCAGGCCTTAAGCTATTATCGCTCAAACTACAAGTGGATAGAAAACCTCTTTGCTAATATCAAAGACAGACCAAGTCATATATCAAAGAAATGGGTCAGAGCTGACTCCTCGGGCAGCCTAGATTCTCTCTGGTGGATCAGCATTTCAAATTAGCAGGTGCACATGTGCACAGTGTACAACAAACTGGATAATCTACTACTTGACAGCTCGAAAACATTAGCATTCAGTCAGATGGTACTTCATCACTTACTCCACCATAGATGATCAACATTGCAAGCAGCATGAGAAAAAAAAAATCTGAACATGTCATGAGAATTCTTTTAGGATTCACCAAAAGCCACTTTCTCCGAGCTAGTATTCTTCTTTTTTTTTTTAAATAGTCAACTCATACAAGCTGAAATTTGTATCTGCTCATCTAGAGTTCATGCCATGCATCAGAAGTGAAAGCATAACTTTCATCCTTCTACATGAACTGAATTGTTGTTATTCGGTTTTCCAGATGTGAGAATCTGTCACCTCTGTCAATGTCTGTGTGTCTAAATTTGTATTTCAGCAGTCTGGCTTACAGGTCTGAAACCATGCTGTGCAACTAAAAGGAAAAGGTATTTCTTTCCCTCCTACAAGAAACGTCCTGTTGTTATGATCCAATTTTCCTTTCAAATTTTGTCACTATTATTTTTTAATTAGAGGTGTAATGCATCTAATACATTTCATAGCCTTGAATTCCTTACCTAATCTGTTTTCTTAAAGTTCAGAAATAGCAGTTTACCATTTAAATCTCTGTGGAGATCATTCATGAGATAATTTTTTCTCTGTGCAGGCAGACTACCTTTACCCAAATCATGAAGTGTCTTTTAAAGGTAACATTTACATTCACAAATATTCCATATAAGAATCCTATTCTGAATAAACAGATAATATTGCAAAATAAATATGACAAGTTCCGATTTCACAGTCTTTAGAGTGAAAGATTTTTAACTTACATTTAATGTCTTGAGAAATTGATAAGACAGCACTATTTTAGCATTAGTAGATAAGATTCAACAGGATATTTGCTGTTTTCAGCATCTTTTCCTCTTCAAACGCTGTTTAATCACAGTGTAAACTCATTCACTGAGCTGCTTATACACGGTATTTAGAAAGGAAATTCAACTTCATATGCATTTTTGATTTTGATATAACTCTCCCAAGGCTTGCCTAGAGAGGTGAACCAAAGTGAAGCTTTGCCTGTGTCACGGACAGCAGAATTCCCTGCCAGAGAGCAGAGTGCCTCACAGGGGAATGCCTGAGGACTTCCAACCACATGTCCATCAGCCAGCTCTAGATCCTGATTCTGTTACCAGCCAAGGCACTTCCATGGAGCACATCCCTCCCTGTTAGTGCCCATGGCCTTTTCCAAAGCCATGTGTCAGCAGCTGCATGCAAAACAGCTGAGAGACATCATTAAAAATACATGGGAGCCTCTCTGCTGGAGGCATGCTGAGACACAGTCAACAATTCTGGTAGTGCAAGCTCTGTCTCACATTCAGCTGTCAGCCACACTGAACAGGGGGCCGGACATCAGGAGCACTCTCACCATTTGGGCATCTCCACTGCCCCCATATTTTCTGTCCTGATGAAGTTCAGTGTCAGCCTCCAGCTGGCAGAACAGTCAATATTCACCACTGAGTGTTTCTGCCACAGCATCACAAGACAAACAAGAGGTTCAGGGATGTGTTAATTCCAGTTCCTGGTAAGAAATTATACTTCAAAACCAAATGCTGCTTTTGAGCATTACGTATCTTGAAGGATGAGGATAGATGGAAATTATCGTCGCTGGGAAGTTTATATCTGGAGAATTTACTAGCTACCTTTGAATTCTGCTAAAGAAATTTTAGACAAAGAAATGTTAAATTTGTAATTATATGAAATCTCAGTTATCCACATTTTGGCACATCTGAAGCTCTTGGACCATTCCCTGTTGTCTTTCAGAAAAATGTGCAAATGGTGCTACCCAGAATTGAAGTAGATGATATTTGGACACGTACCTGAGGCCTCCTCCCCCATCCAGTGGCTACATTTTACAAACATCTACATGATGACACAAATAAAGTATGAAGATGCAGAACAGAGTAGTATAGAGTCTAAAATTAAATCCTACACTGCACAAGGAATTTGTTTGTCTTCTGCCCCAGCCCCCCAGAGTGCAAATCAGACCTATTGGACAAGTACTGGAGTCAGCAGTTGTGGAAACTGCAGTGCCACTTGACACCCAATTTTCATCTAATACATTATAAATGTTATAAATATTTTACTTTATAGGCAACACAAGGCAGCAAATATTTTACCAACTGACTGCTACAGGATTTTGCTTCAATTCATGAGGGGAAAAAAAGTTGATTTTTTTAAAGGAATGCCACTGGTTTTGTTATCCTGCTGTAACAGTTACGCTGCTTTCAATTCCAGCAGCCCTTTCTGCCAAAGTGGAGGGCACTACACAGCTTTTTACAAATCTTCTTAGGTCAGGCACGTACAGGAGTCATAGAGATCCTTAGTGCAAGTAAAGAAGGATCAGGATTTTGTTGATCAGGAAGGAACTGGAGGAGTATTTCCACTTTCAGACCACCTTTCCTTGACCTTAGCTATTCCCCTCAGCAATGTTTTACCCCCAGAAGTATCTGAGTACACTTCAGTTGACTTTCTACCAGTGCCAGGGTCTCCTTTATTCTATTTACAATTTTTTTCACACTTTCTACATCATCCGCTCCGTTTAAAGAGCACCAGTGGAGGTCATTTCCCCATTTCTCCATTACTGCTCATGTGGAATGGAGAAGTTAAGGCTACTTTACAGCAGTGTTGGTGAGCTCCACCCTGGTCCCAAAGCATTCAAACAGCTCTCCTGGGGGCTCACAACCTGCCAGTTAGATTAAATTTAATCCAAATTTCACTTCACAGTTTCACCAGCACAGACAGAAAAGCCCTTACATTAGAGCCAAGGCATTTCTTTTTACAGCTGCCAAATTCTTCGGAGTAGGTCTGTGCCATCCAGTGGGCAGAGAATTTGCCTGGGGTTTAAAGCAAACTTCCCAGAGTCCCAGTGGGTGCTGAGAGGGTTCCATCGGTGTCTCCCCTCTCCACAGCCTGTATTATTTTATTATATAAAGCATTCAGATAGAACAGGGCTGCCTTCAAGACCACCTGTTCACAGAATATCTCACAGCAACTTGCTCTGGATGCTCTGGAACTGGAAACACAGATTAGCTTAATCTAACAAATGCAGATCTAGTTCTTGATAACTCACAAATGAGAGGTTCCCAAAGCTTCAGAACCTCATGAAAGAATGAAGAGCTAATGCCTACTACTACTTTTGGGGAAGTCATTAATCCAATTTTGGTTGGATTAACTTCTGGTTCTGTCTTTCATGCCATATATATATATGTATGTATGTATGTATATATTTGTTGGTTTTTAGGGCATGACTTGTAAACATCTGCAAGTCCCAGTACTCATGAATGGCTCCAAACAGGACAATCTCCCAAAAGTGCAGCCACAGTGTCTCTTGCACAGGAGCTGGCCTGCAGTAACTCTGGTAGAGCACTGTGAAGAGCACAGACAGGGGCACACCCAGAGCTGTGTGAGGGGACCAGGTGATCCCAACTGCAGTGCCCACAGCTGCAAGGACAGAGCCTTTACTGCTCTGCAAACATCAAGTTCCCTGTATTTGTACAGGCTTGCTCAGTGTCAGTAACTGGCTGAATTCTTCTGTGGCTAGAGAGGAGGCAGAAGATGAGGACATGAGCTCACTTTGTGCCTCATTAACTCCATCATATGCCTGGGAAGTACAGAATCTTGGGACTTAAGGCTTTGGATTGGAACAGTGCAAAAATAAGGACTTATGGCTAAAAGATAAGGCCTCATATACTCTAGGAGAGTCTCTCACTCCCTTCACCATCCAGGATATGAAGAAATCCCAACCCTCCTGGAATGCACTCAAGAGTAGATACAGCCACATCATCAGATGCCTCACACATACAATTTTAAAGAAATGCACAAACAGATGAAATCTGACTGTAACAAGCTACATATATTCAGATAGCACATAAATATCAGCTGTTATTTTCTTATAAATGCAATTGCCAACATGTAATAAATAAAAGAACAAACCAACACTCTACCCTGCCAGGCAAGAGGGAGCCAAGACAAGAACTCAACGCTACAATTTTTGTCCTGCTGCCACTGATGAGCTTCACTCAAAATTTGCCAGGCATAAGCTTGAGGTTTAAAGTAACAGTGACTGCGAGCTAGAATTAAAAGCAAAGCCAAGAACCTTTCATTCCTGCAAAGTAACTGCACCGAGTTTGAAGTACTCAAATGGGCAGAATTTGGAGGTTTTTTAAAATAAATTTTCCATTTTCAATCTAAAAATGAAAGAAGTTTGTTTGGGTTTTTTTTTGTTTTTTGTAAACTTTGTCTACATCTGTTTCTCAGCTTTTCTGCTCTCATGGTTACACATACATAACAAAATATTCTTCCTCTGTGAGAGAATATTTGTGTTCCCTGACAAGAAAACCATACAATCATTCATATCATCATTTCTTACAGTCAAGTACCTTGTTGAAAACCCAGATCCTGCCTCCAAAACACAGCTGCAATTGGGAACAACCCCTAGAAAGAAGTTCCAGATGTCAGGCTAACTTGGCTGCTGCTTGGATTGTTAGAAGATGGAGCTAAACTGTGATTCTCCCTTCCACAAAACAGGTTTGGGGGCTTGATCAGAGGGAAGTCTGTAAAAAACACTTGTAGAGTTGTTGTTGATTTGTTTTTTAAAAAAACAGACTTCTTCAGCTATTAGTGGCTGATCACTCAAAGGAAGTGTGCAGTTGTTTTGACTGATGATTGATTGAATTTTAAATATTTATGATGGATGAAGTGTGTATCTGGAAATGTTTGGGGGTGCTGCTGTTTGTTGTATGTTTCTCACCAGGACTCTGCTGAAAATGAGATCATATCAGTGGGTTTAATTCCCGAATAAAATATTGTAAGCAATTCTACAGACAGAAATTCTGTATGTGTGTGAAACCTAAGTAGTTAAAAATAATTCAAGACTACTTTCAGAATACTTTGAAATTAGCTTTTTTTTCCCCCTTATAAACAATTTTCTGATGACTTGCTATTTGATGTACTCTTGAATCCCAACTTTTCAAATGCTTTTTAGCATTCAACAGGAATTTGCATCACCTGAGTTCCACCTGCACTGTTTAAAGCAAGGAAAACCAAAAAGCTGGGGTGGTATTAGTAACCACTGTGTTACCTGAAGAGAAATGATGGCCAGGTTGCCTCAGATCAAATTGCTAAAGCTGTTTCTTGCCCACCCAGACTGATCCCACAGCTCTGGACCTTGCTGGAGGGAAGAGCTTGGGGGTCTGGTATTTTCACTCTTCCATCCTCAGCAAGGACAAGGGAGAGGAAGATCCCAAGGAGACCAACTCCACATTCTTCTTCTCTGTTTCCTTTTCCCCTAAGGCAGGAGGGTAGCAGAGGTAAAAATATTCTGCTCATGTCTCCTTTTGAGCTGCCATAATGAAGAACATCCCCTCAAATTCTTTTATCTTGCATCCAGCATTTTGGAGGATTTTATACTGCCCCAATGTGAGGATTTTTTTAGACTAGTTGGCAGATTTAAGGAGATTCCCCAGGGAGAATCCATCACCTGGGAGATTTGGGCACGTGCAGAGGTCACAGCTTCCCTAGGGACCGTCCTGGATTATCTCATTTTACAAAATGAGAGAAATCCTGACGCTTAATGCAGGTCAGAGCTCAGCTCGTGCCTCCTGCTGGCAGAGAGGCACAGCACCACCCTGGTGCTGAACACCACCAGAGAAATTATAAAAACAAACAAAAGCCAAACCTGAAATTATATTGTTGTAGCCACAGTTCTTAGAAGTCTGATTAGATTGATGAATAGTTGAAAGTTAAAAAAAAAAAATAGCAAAACCTGGCTATGTATGAGATAAAATTCATAAAGAATATAAAATACCTGCACCTCATATTGTTATTGTACTTCTTTTAGAAAAATCCTTTGAATGCCTAAGAACGTCACAGAAAATCCTATATATTATCTCCACACATTCACCTCTAGTATCATGTGAGGATTTTTTTTAAATAAAAAATTATAGGAGCCCAGGGTTTTTCACAATCATTTGTGTTTTGTTAAATACTTATGAAGTAATCTGAAGAACAAGTCTGTAGCTTTCTGCAGCAATGTTTTCACAAAAAATGAGCACATTTTGATTCAGTCTCTCAAGACATATCTCTAGCTGTATTGGTGGGCAAGTATATTGCAGATTATAGTATCATGTATTATTGATCCATTGCAAAAATTCTGAGTGGAATTGAAATTCTCAGATGGTTTTATATATCTTTTTTTATTTTAGACATCTTCACCAGGGCTGAAATTGTTTATCATAAGCTTCAGCCTAAGGCAAAATTCTAGACCTGAGCTAGGATCCATTAAAATACATGTTGGAAAGGCAGGTCTGGACACCCCAAGGAACAATATGCCACTGCATCCGGAGCATTTCTCTGTGCCCAGTGACAACTAAAAAAATCCTTCAGATATTCATCACTTCCTGATGCTTACTCATTGAAAAGTCTCAATAATGACGTCCTGTACTTGGCAATTTTCAGGAATTATTTTCTGCTACCATAAGAAATATTTAGAATGAAAATATTCTGCCATTGGCACCTTTCTGTGTGGTATTAATACTAGGAATGTATTTATATTTAGGTTTCACCCACGAGAAAAAGATTCTTGTATAATTCAGTACTACACTTAGAGATGAAAAAACCTCTAGGCCACAATATGTAGTTAATATTCAGAATTAAGTCAGTTTATTATGCATCAACTGGTAGGTCAAACTCAGCTTTGTGTGCTGTAATTTATAATACAGCTTTATGCCCAAAGCAATATGGAGGCCCTGAAGCAACGCAGTGAATTATTACAACTGAATCTGAACGCTACCTCCAAAAATTTATACTATTTCTTCTATTTCTATGGCATGCAGGCTATAAACATGATGTCAGACAGCTCTGTGCTGCAAGGACATCTAAATAAAATAGCAGTTTCATTACCAGTGTCAGCATTTGGCAGTCTGCTTCCTGCAGTCCTAGTGAGGGGTAGTCCAGCTGCTTCAGCTGATTTAACTAATTCAGAAGTGATATGAGGAGCTTTTAAACTGATGACCTTTGAACTCTCTAACAGATTATTCTCTCCCAATGGCACAGCAAATAAAATGGCACATAACAGTTCTGCCCAAGCTCAGGCTTTATATTTCTATTTTGTGACCTGAAGACACAAATATGCTTCTGGAAATCCTCAGGAGCTGGAGCACCCTTCCTCCTTCTGCCTGCTCCAAAGGGGACAGACATCCAGGGGCAGAGCCAGCCTGTCCTTGCAGTGCCATCACTGTGCTCAGTTGGCTTCTCAATAGTTAAACTGTCCTGTACACAGCAAAGAAACTGGCAATGGACATCATGGGCCCAGTCAAATCAGTCACAACCTCTGCAAATGCTGGAGGAATGAGCTGCTTCCCTCACATTTATCCACACAGCACCCACAGACAGGATAACTCTGCAAAACACACCGTGCCTTTGCCATCTCTGAAAACCAGACATGCTTTTGTTTATGTAATTTTAAAATATAGCTGAGTTTAAGACCTGGGATCTTTAGGCCAAAGGTGCATTGGAAGTATCACTGGAGGGTATTTTCAGCCATGAAGTTTTTTTCTTCCCCACTCTCCTCCCATCACTGAGCTCTACCTATAACAGGTGCATCAGCACTAACTTTGCCAGCTCAGCCTTGGTAGTCACTTTTGTACACTCCTTTTAATGCTTTTAATCCTCTAGTAATATGTCACCCTGTGAAGAAATAAATTTTAAAAATAACCAAACTCTGTAATCAAACCCCATCAACATTGGCTAATTAATTCTGATCATTTTGATGTTGCCTCTCACTAGTGCACAGCATCTCTCTCTGAACTCACAAAGAGCCTTATTTATACATTCCTTGGAGCAGTTCTTCACTGCTGTATCCCTGTGACTGCATTAGAATGGATTTATACATCCTCCTGACTTACACCTCTTTGAGACATTAGAACTAGTCCCAGGAGGTTTATGCCTCACCTAAATTAGTTCCCAATGTGAAAGAATCTGCAAATAAACTAATTAGCGATTAATTGGCTAATACATATAGATAAGTTAATTAGAGATTAATTAGTGTTTATATAGTATGGTCCTTAGAAGATGTAAATTGCTCTTAAAGTACCAAGTATCACATGTCAGGTTTTATGGACTAGTGACAGCTCTTAGTTGCTGTTGTATCTACCAGCTCACACATCTCCACACAACTCCTTCTGTAGAGTTTGTCATGATGAATTTGATCTCCTCCTCTTGAAAAAGAATTAACTGGAGAAAAGGAAAATAATCAGATCAAATCATGAAACTGAAATGCACACACCTCCAGAGAAGGAAAAGAAATGTCCCCTTCTGTTGTGCAGGAGAGGTAAGGTAAACCTGGCAGTCGTGCTGAACTCTAAGCTGTGTGGCTGCACAAACCCCTGGAGCAAACCAGGTCTCTCCAGAGTTTGGATCCAGATGTTTCTTCATGAACTCTTCTCCTTTAACCCATCAACCCTCCTGAGATATGGGCAGGAGCAAGAATGTGCCAGGACGATCTAAGAACATGAAGTGCCTTCCTATTCTGCCTGCCTAGAATTTCTCACCTGGTTTCAACTGCTACAAATTTTATTTTCCTGGATCAATTTGCCTCCATCCAAAAGTTGCTGTAATTTCTCAAACATTGCATTCTGTGGACTTTGGAAAACTTTTGTTGTTATGTATTTCTATTTATGAAATGTATTGTGAATTTTCTTTTATTAAGGTTTTCCATCTCAAGGATTTATTCCTACTTAATGTTGCCAGTTATGAACAGGTTCCTAAGATGAATTTTGAGGAATGAGGGGGCTATAACTGAGCTTGAGTCAGCTCCTGAGAGAGCAAAGGCTGAACTTCAAGCTTTTGGTTTCCAGGTAGGTCCTGTATGATCTTCTGACTCTAAACCTGGTTTTACATATATCAGCACAGGCTGAACACAAAGCTAGTGAATCTTAGCCCATTAATGCAAAACTACAAACACAATGGACATTTAGGATAACTGTTCAATTTTACAGATCACTTTGCTGATGTGCACACAGGTGGAGCTTCAGTGACAGAACAAAGCCACAGGTTTCAGGTCAGTGAAACTGAGCAGACTACAGACACACAAACCAATAGAAATAGAATTTCCTATTGATCAAAGATTATAATTGTAGACCACAAAGGACAGAATCATAACTAATCTGTTGAGGAAAAGGAAAAAAAACCTTTTTGCAAATCTGTGCCCTGAGAAGAAAAGCTTTACAATCTTGGCTCTAACAGGTATTAATAGAGTCAATAATGCAAAGTTAAGAACTCTTCAAAGTGAGTTTTGAGCAGAACAATTATTGCAGGACTAAACATCAGCCAGGAAAGGCTTTACTTGCACAAGAATCCACACAGGACCAGCTAAATGAGATGTATATGAAATCCCCTGTTGTTTGCAGCTACATGTGCATATCCCCCACACTAGCAAAGTAATCAGAAAAAACCTTTGATATAACTCACCTAAATTGAGCTCCTCAGTCAGGATCCTGAACCTTCTTCTGGCTATAAACAGAGAGTTCCTGCCACAGCATGCTGCTGGTAAGCACCTCTGGGAATGATGAATTGGACCAATAATTCCTTTCAGGTGCTTTCAGCTTAACAGACTTAAATAGAGTTTTATTCTGCTGGCACAGAATGGGGCTCGTTATGATGCTACCCACCAGACAGTCTGAATAACTACCACAAGGATGCACTTTTTTCCCTTCAGTTTTGACTGCACAAGCCAAACACCACCATTAGCAGGCAAATCCACTAACTGAAGAAGTTGGTCAATGCAATACACAAAGTTCTCAAATACTCTTTTCTTTTGTTTTTTATAAGAAGAGTTCTACCTTATGTTACCATTCTGGGACAGATGACAGACATTGGAAAACAAAACTTCCATAATAAAAGCACTTAAAGGCCTAGGCTTGCTAGAAAAATCCATATTCATCTAACAAGACAGCACAATAACACCAGTCAGCTAAAGAAGTTTGTGGAATACTCAAAGATGCAGTAAGAAAAACAGAGGAATCAAGAATTGTCCTGTGCTTTTTTGAATACCAAGGATTAACAACCTACACATGGTCTAAATAATAGAGGATTTCAAAATCCTCTATTTCAAAACCCAGAAAGTGACCACAAATGAGCAGCAGGACAGGAACACCACCTCTAACACCCCTTCCATCCATAGTGGGGAACAGCATTTACCAGTGGTTTACAACTAAGCCTCAGCTGTTCTCTACTGATATGCAGAATGTGGCAGAGTTTTCAATGAGTTTAAATTCACCTCCATTTTTTTTTAAACTTATAAGCATCTGATCTGCTCAATCATGAAACAGCTATGGTAGGAAATTGGATGTGGAGCTGAAAATTCATTCCATTTACAAATTTCTTGCTATGTAATTTGCCAGCTTTATACTTTCTCTGCTGTAGTGTTTCCAGCACATTTAACAAGAAGTTGACATAAATTTCAGAGAATCTGCATTTGTTCAACTACCTACAAAGCCCCAACTCTTCTTGTTGTTCACCCACGTCTTTTTTTTTCTTTTTCCACCCCCTGTGCTCCTGTCCCTACACTTTGCTGACAAAAGATATTGGCAACAAGGGGCTACCTGACTATGGAGCAATCAGCTTCAAACAGATAACACCAAATCACACAGAGCAGTGTCTGTTACTGGGGTTAGTCTCCAGCCCCAAAACCAAGTCAATTGTGAGGTCAGGAACATTTGGGTTTGCCTGTGCTCATGTTTGTGAACCAGGATCACCTGCTGGAGCAGTGCTGGGTGGGGAGGCAGGTGCAGAACTGGCAGGGTCAGAATTTACCAGAGCAGGGACTGTGGGGTTCACCATTCCTGAGCACAATCAGAGCAGGCCTAACTTGGGCAGAAAGGGACAGATTTGCAGAAACACAGCAAAAGACTCAGTGAAGCATTTTGCAAAGAGCAGCAATAACTTAAAGGGAGAAGCTGAATACAAAGTTTTCAGAGTGCACACTTTAAAGATCCTGATTTCCTCCTAGCCTGCCTTTCCACCCTTCCCCCTTTCTCCTTCCACACAGAAAGCCCTGCAGATACATAAAATAAAGAGCCTGTGCTATTTCTAGTCAAGGTTAGCAAAATCCCTTTTTTGTACTTTTGTCTTTAAAGAGTATCTTTTAAAAATCGTTGTTACCCTTACATGGATGGCCTTTCTCAACACAAAGCCATGCTTGTAAATCACCATCCTGTTTATTGGTACAGCTCTGGCAGCTGAACAACAAAACAAAACAAAACAAAACAAAAAACCCACCAAACTGAGCTCTCCCCCCAAAAAATCTTTCTTATGGAAGAATGTATTTCCCTAGCAAGGCTGTGGTTGGTGCATGTCCTTTACTGTTACCTTGGCACATGGGAAAATTATTCCTGGATCATTTCTGATTTTTCTTTTAAGTTTGTTTAATTGTGAAATTCTTCAAATCACGTTCCCCATCTGGGCTGTTCCAGGCTTTTCCAGGACATTTGTAAATGCTTTCATTTCCCCTCAGTGAGTACAGCCATCTTTTTCAAGTGTAGCCTTTTCCCTGCAAGCAGGCACCACTTGCTGAGCTTTCATACCCAGAGATTGTAACATGCAGTAGAAAATGTGCAAAGCTGGTGCAGGATGAGTAGAAGCTCTTAAGTGTATGTTGCTCATTAATTAGTCAACACAGTCTCCAGCTGCCTCTCTCATTCAAGGCTGTTTTTCTTTGCTTTTCCTTTTTTCCACCCCCACTCCCACTCCTGGGAAAAACCAGTTCCATATATGCAGCTTGCTTTAAAGAGATTTCTGCTGTGTCTCTGATATCACCTATATCTAGTGCTCCATATAAAACCAGAGAGCACATGCTGACTCCTTTTCCTTGGAATCATTTGTAATGTTTTATATTTTTACTCTATTTTTTTTTTATTTATTTATTTATTTATTTATTTTTATTT